>VKKT01007396.1:58861-71064 GCA_008038995.1 Haliotis laevigata | reverse complement strand
GGAAATGATTGTTTATAAAACTTCAAAATGTTATTGTTTGAGGTGTTTAGGAACACTGCAGTATGTCTTCCAGTCCAATATTGAGAAGAATGTGTTATATCAAGATCACTGTACATATTTTTGCTTCTGATTCTAGCAATGGACGCCCCATTTTGCCGTAATTCAGGAGATCATGAGAGCAATAGATCTACACAAAGGTTTCCGACATCTTCCCCAGATCTGGGCAGGTGAGCTTCATCACTGAAGACGATTTGTAGAGTGTGTTTCTGTATCATATGCTTGTGTTAGGTGAGCCTTTGACAAGCGTTAAACAGTAATGAATATAGGTTATATAGTCTAATCCCTGGGGTGGTGAGGGAGCCTAGTGGTTAAAGTGTTGGCTCGTCACCCTGAAGACCCGGGTTAAATTCCCCACATGTGTACAATGTGTGAAGCCCATTTCTGGTGTCCCCCGCTGTGATATTGCTGGAATATTGCTAAAAGCGGCGTTAAACCATACCAACTCACTCTAATCCCTTCGGCACACCGGTATCCTGTGATTTGGGGTCTTATGCTGGTTTGTGCCAGTTATGTTTGAAGGTTACCTGTACCATACATGTGCTGGTGGGTTCTTCAACATGGTGAACATCTAAAACCTATGTCTTTTCAGGCTTTCCTCATACATCAAGCAACTTGCCATGATAGTAAAGGAATATTGTTCAAAGCAGGGTTAAACCCAATTGACTGACTGACTGACTGACTGACTCCAAAATAGTACTGAATGTGTAAACGTTCACCCAAATACACACTCTGTCAAACTTGCTCCCAGCATGCTCTTGTGTGACCATGACATCATTTCACCCCTCACCCCTGGTGACAGGATGTGTATCAGCATCATTCATTGTTCATTGTTCATATTTGTGTTTCCATCCTCAGATTTGGTGAGACTTGACATTTCCAGGCCCCATGTGTTGAACCTAATGCTTGGCCTAATGGTGAAGAGCCCGGTAGAGCCTGAGGTAGGATGGACAGTTTTGGGGGGGACTTCCATATTAGGTCATGGTTGCAAGAGTTAAACAGTCATCCAAACATTTTTGTACAAAATATATCAAAGAGTTATGTTGCATTAGTGAAGATAAAGTTTATCAACACCTTTCAGTTGTGTCAGATGTCAAGGTTACTTTGAAGGTCATTCATTGGTGAAATGAAGTGATAGTTTCACATACTACACGCTGCTGACTTACTGCTCCTTTGTATTAAAATAATGTTTACTTTCAGCTGTCTGGGAAGTTTGCCGACTGTGCCCAGTTTCTGATTCAACAGTGGAGGGATAAGATCACCGACAGAAGACCGTTAGTGTAAGTTTTGTCACAGGGAATCTGAATATCAGAGACACAAACAACCCTTGATTTACAGATGATCTTTTGAAATGTCCCGATGATTGTCATGCAGTGTTTTTTAAGCCACTTTTGTTATTCTTACAGCGTAATGTATTTATGCAAAATTTCTGGTGAATATGATTCATAAGTATCGAGCTGGCTTGAAAATGTATTTTGCTTTTCAGACTTTTTTGTACTACGTTTAAGTGTTTTTGACTGTTTGCATCATGGTGAACTGATTGTTTTTATGTTATGCATATATTGTTGTGGATATTGGGATTCAGATTCATCCCTCGCAACTGATGCTGCTTGTAAGAGGTGACTTATATGATTGGTTGCTGTGCTCTGTGACCTGGTTAATAACATGTCATTACACCAAATGGCATGGATTGTTGCTTCAAATATCAGTAACAAAAGAACCTGTCAATAAATTGTTGAAGGTTTGATTGGTTACTGGCGAATGTCGTCTAGCTGACTATAAGTGTGGCCTCACACGAAAAACACATAACCTGTGGTGATAAACAACAGATTCACAGACAGACACAGAGTGAGGGGTGTTGGGGAACTTGAGGAATAGATCTTGTCATTCAGGACTTGCATGATTGATAGATTGTTTTGAGATATATGATCTATATCAATTCAATGGCTCGGTGTTTGGTCATACGCTAAACTGATTAAATAGAACGAACACGTCACTTCGCCACTGATACTCAAATGGACCCCAACCAGTCTGGAAATATATCCCAGCAGACAGATGCTCTGTCTGCTCACCAGTCAATCTGTCCTCGGTTCACCAGAACACTGGCCCACCGGTAAACACCGCAGGTATATCATTCCCTGATCCCGGCAACATAAGGGTATATAAGGAGCTCCATATCCTTATACAATGAGTCTGAAGCTAGATACTGACTACGAAGACATTACCCTTAGTTTATAGCCTCACACTGTTATAACAAATATGTCCGTCATATTTCCAGGTTGACGGCGGAAATCATGGGTCACGTCATTACTCTGCTGCAGAAGGGTGGTCGATTCAGTGAAGCATGGTAAGACTAGTTGTGAGGGAAGCAGTATGTTGGCACCTGCATGTGTATATATACTTGTTTTGTGTCAATTTCCAAATTGATGGAATAACTAACCCAGATACTCTGTATGCGAAGGAAATGTGTGCGACGCCAATAAACAACAAAGAGATGTTGTGACATTAACTGTTGTGACGTTAACGGTTGTGACATTAACGGTTGTGACATTAACGGTTGTGACATTAACTGTTGTGACGTTAACGGTTGTGACATTAACTGTTGGGACATTAACGGTTGTGACATTAACGGTTGTGACATTAACGGTTGTGACATTAACTACATGTACAAATCACTGCCCAGGAGTTACTTTGCCGGGTTTTGTAACATCTCTGGTGATGCGTCCTTGTTGCCAAACACATTGTGCACGCAGCAAGTGGCAGGCACAGATTCTCCTATTTGATTGGCTGTGTAGTCATGCCTTTTATGGTGATCTATGAATAGACAGAGGAAATAGATAACCCTACAACTGTGACACACAAGCCATGACTGATTTTACCATGATATGGCATATTGGATATAGGTTTGATTGAATGGACTTGTCACTGGCTTCAGTTCTATACAGTGTGCAGCTCGGGTATGTTTCTGCCTTGGACAGTTATGTTCTTGTACACAGAACAAGTTACTGAGCTACATTCCTCTAGTGCCCATGACAACAAGACCTCTGGTAGAGGTTACACCGGAGTGATTCACTTCCTGGTTTACTGGCAGAAATATGATTCCATGTGTATCACTGATTCAGTGTGTGTCACACTGATTCAGTATACTAGTATCCAAACTGTCTGAAAGCATTCTTCCTTACTGTATTCCTTGTTTTTCACCAGGTCTGCATTTGAAACGTACAAGTTCAACAGTCGTGACTTCTCAGGGTTACCAGGGTCAGTACACGTACAGTTCATATATTCATAGAGTTTGACATCAGTATATAAATATCATATCTAAGTTGGTGACTGTTTCCTGGTAATTCTTTCTTCATGGAGTGTCATATTTGTTCATCCTCCTGGACCATACCATATGTCCGACACGATCGCCGATGTAAAGTAATAACAGTCTTAAGAGCAACCACTGATTGTCATATTTCGTCTGAAGAGTCGTGTACAGCTGGAAATGTGTTTGTTTCAGGGAGGAGACATTCCATCTTCTGCTGGATGGCTGCATCCAGCAGGAGGACCCAGAGAAGGCTGTGGTATGTACTGATGTCTAAGTATACAGCGGTGTTTAGTCTGTATGCAGTGTTCATTGCTCATGCTATCCACCACCGGTTTGTCTGTTCCTGACTGAGCTATACACAGATCATATCACATGGTCGGAGTCTTACTGTGTGCAGCAAAGTTGCAAACAGAAGATCTGTGTCTTTTCTGTGTTAGGGTTAGTCTGTCAACTGTAACTTGAAAGTATCACCAGCTCTTGAGGATAAATAAAGATGCCCACATATGTATTGCATAATGTCTACAGTGGTATGTTTAGTGTCATGAGATGGTACATGTGATAGTATGGGTCAGTGTGTTGTCACTCCTCGCTGGTAGCTGCGGTTGCTATGTTGCAGTCGGTGGTGCTGATGATGGATGAGATGGTACATGTGATAGTTTATGTCTGGGTCAGTGTGTTGTCACTCCTCGCTGGTAGCTGCGGTTGCTATGTTGCAGTCGGTGGTGCTGATGATGGATGAGATGATGATGCCGCGTGTG
This sequence comes from Haliotis laevigata, assembly GCA_008038995.1. Classification (NCBI taxonomy): domain Eukaryota; kingdom Metazoa; phylum Mollusca; class Gastropoda; order Lepetellida; family Haliotidae; genus Haliotis; species Haliotis laevigata. The sequence goes on along the minus strand of VKKT01007396.1, from coordinate 66,939 downwards.
GACGAGGCCACCAAGAAGACCATGGAGATGCTGTCTCTGTCAGGACAACAGAGGTACGTGGAGACCACAGAGGAATGAGTCCTATGTCACATGACAGGATTTCAGTACCCCATACCTATCTCTCAACTAGACGCGTGAAACAGACCAGACGTTTAGGACCCCATGCTTTTATCTCCAGTTGGGATGACATACAATTCCTTAATCAATCAGTGGCTGCTTTATATCAATTATAAAATCAATTTCAAAGTGAGTAGATGTTAATTATGTATGTTTCTGTTTTTCAGGAGTCAGATAGATCACCTACTGCCCCGCACAATGTTGTAATCCATACTGTTGTAATGTTGCTGGACTTTAATTCCTGGAAACAGCTGTCTGACTTTCCTTCCTGACCTGGGTCAATGTGATGAGACAAGTTCTGTCAGGCATCTGAATGGGTCAACACCAGGTGGTGGTTACTTGTGTGGAGGTGCTGCTACAGTGATACACAACACTCCGAGTTACCAGGAATACAGGAGACATGGGCAACAACACCGATCCTGAAGTTTGAGAGAAGGTTGGCCAGAGTGTGTGCATATTATGGCTTGGCCGAGGCAGTTAACATATACAGTGTCTGAAAAGAAAAGAAGGTGTGCATCCCCATTTTGAATCTGCCAGTGGGCAGGCATTATTGGGACATGATAGTGATGGAAGTGTGAGTCCCATCAACAAACCACAGTATTGCCAACCGCTGATCGTCTGTAGGCTGTTTGTGTTGTGATGAATACACTGTTGTCTGGTTCTGACCTTCTTCAGATCAATGATTCCAGACAACTGATGGCAGTGTTTGGAGATGTGATAATCTCTGATCCAATTGGTCAACATCTACTTCATAACAAGACTATTCCATTAATGTTACAGATAACATTGCTCTGCCAGAGTAAATTATGATTATCATATTATTATATATCCACACGCCATTGTGATAAACTCGGAATCATGATCCGATAATATGCAAACGAAGTGATCATTGGCACTGTATAGTAGGTACCACATCTAACTGTAGACATAATATTTTGTGATTTCTGAAGTTACTTTAGCATATGAAAATATGTCCTAGACTTCAATAATTTCAAGACATTATGACAAAGGGATCAAATACCTCGTTTTTATTTCATGAATATCCTGTTTGAGAAATAATTATTGTTTGTTTGCAATAGCTTGCAAAACACAAAATATATGAAAATACCTGGGTAATATTTTCCCTTTACATGCATAGGCAGAAGGAACAATATCATGGACATTTTCATGTGCTGTGTGTAAGCATTTAAGGTACTTCTTGCCACTCTGTCTCACCTGTGTGTATAACCAGCGGTACGTGGCATGGTGTCTAGTTCATGTGGTTTCTAGGTTCCAGTGTGTGTGATGTTGTTAGTGAGTTGTTTGAGATGAAGTTTGACATGGGCCATACCTTGGTCTCTGTAGATGAAGTGTAAGTGTGTGCTACAGACTAGTAATACAGTCACCCCTCGCAATAACACCCTTTGCAATACCACGGTTTTGGTTAAACTGTGGGGTAATTGGTGGCTCCCATAAAAAAAACAGTGATCCACAGCGATCACACATCTTCACGGCATCGGAAACAGCCTATCAACAATCCGTGGTTTTAGGTGGGCACATTACACGGAACGGAAACAGCCTATCAACAATCCGTGGTTTTAGTGGGCACATGACACGGAACGGAAACAGCCTATCAACAAACCGTGGTTTTAGGTGGGCACATTACACGGAATGGCCGTTATGCAATGCACATGGAAACTATTCCGTTTTCCGTGTTATGTAATAATGCGAGTGTCTCACGACGCGGGGGTCTTCCATGTACTCCCAAGACCCAAGCCATGGGAGGGCTGACTGTATATAGAATATCTCACCTTTGTGTCTTTTGATATGAGATATATTAACATATGTTGATAAAAGATTATTACACAGTGATTTACCAAGATTGTAAAAACAAGTGTTAATATATTTTGTATCAATTGACTTTAGAGTGAGATTCTCTTTATCATCCAAAACAGTGGCAGAGAGATTAATAATGTCAGTTGATTTGTGATGTCATGGTAACTGTTGCCATAACGATGGTCTGCAAAGCATTGAGATGACCATGTATTTTGATGACAATCAAGCGCCGTCTGTTGTCAAAACTGGTTTTGGATGATAAATTAAAACCTTGTGATATCATGTAGTGCTATAAACAGGAACTGAATATAAACTTTTAGTTCTAGTTTTGTTTGTTACATCTGAGTTATGAATGTAAAATGCTTGTGGAGATGGACCAATGTTGAAGTGATCCTGTTAGTTTCAGTACAGACACCTGGGAGGGGNGGGGGGGGGGAATAGCCTAGGGGTTAAAGCTGTTGCTTGTTATACCAAACACCTGGATTCCATTCCCCACATGGGTACAATGTGTGAATTTCTGGTGTTCTCTACCATGATATTGATGGAATATTGCTGAAAGCAGTGTAAAATTAAACTCGCTCACTCAATACAGACATGCCCACGTATAAAATCTGCAACCATTGTGTCCAAAGTTACGCTACTCACAAAACAGAATATTCTGTGAAACATTGCAAACACTCTTATGTCGGTAGTGGTATAAATCAGAGATCCGTGAAGATCCAGGTTAGAACTGATCTTCAGTAACCCATTCTTATCGTAAGAGACGACTGATGGGATCGGGTGGTCAGGCTCGCTGACTTGATTGACACATCATCGTATCCCAGTCGGGTAGATCGATGCTCATACTGTTGATCATTGGATTGTCTGGTCCAGACTCGATTATTTACAGACCACCGCCGTATAGCTGGACTATTGCTGAGTGTGGCGTAAAACTAAACTCACTCACTATAAAGCACAAAAAGTGAAAAAACCCAAAATGATTGATGCAAAAACAATTCTTTGTTATCATGGTGGAGAAAAGAATAAAGTGATTTGTATTGATGCATTGGTTCTATGCATCTCTGTCAGTGGGATTGAGGATGAAGGTCAAGGTTTCACTGACGTTGTATTAAAGGTGACACATTAAGGGGCTCCTTAGATTCAAATCACGTTGCCCAATTCCATATCTGGAGCTGAAATGTTAAGATACACGAGACAAGTTGAATATCAGTAGGTATTTCCAAGATCAAGAGCAAGAACCCATGAAAGACTCATTGGCACAAAGATGTGACAGATACTGATGGGCCAATCACTGAGTGAGTGAGTGAATTGTGTTCAGTGTGTCACATTGTGTCAATTCTGTGAAGGAAATCATGTCATAAATTTAAGGCATTTTTCTGAAACCCATTTACTAGAGCTGCTGACTGACACCAAGGAACATTATCAGGCTACTTTTAATTATTTAATACGTGGATAAAGTGATTCTGGCAGTGCTAAGGGAGGTAATTGTGCAACAACAAGCTCAGCATCTTGCACAACACAAAAACAAAACAAATCTATGATAGTTTCAAGAAGTATTTATGCTGCCTTTATTGGTCATATAAATTATGTAAAATGACATTCTGCCAAGTACCTGATTCACTTCCGCACCAATAACTGGTACCAACATCTGCTGTCTCAATCAGCATCATTACACATCATCATGCAGGCAAAGATGATAAAATGTGACTAAAATAGGTTGGAATAACATTGTTAAGTTCTAAAATAAGATCACCCTGAAAATCAATTACTTGAAATAACTGCTGAAGTCTCGTTTAAGGAATTAATTGGAACAGTGTTGTTTCAATATGAAAACTCACAGCTGTTCCTGCCACTGCATAATGTACATGCAGTTTATTCATGGGCATGACTTCCATTGTCTAGACCGCTGTGATGTTGCTGGAATATTGCTAAAAGCGGTGTAAAACCAAACTCAGTCAGTCAGTCCATTGTCTAGCTGACAGGGCATTTGCTTGTAGAGCGGAAGGTAGGTGGTTTCACCCCTGGTCATGTACCAAATATATTAAAAGATATACTTGATGTTACTCAGCCTTGTTCTTTATATTAGGGCAATAAAAGATAAAGCAAGGCCTTTAGGGGATTGATTCATTGTACATGCCTGAGTGAGGTGTCCATCTTAAAACTTTGGGCCAGACGATAAAACTGCCATTCTTCTAGCAACCACACGCACAGCCACGCACACACAGCCACGCACACACAGCCACAGCCACCACACACACACACGTATACACATCAGCATGTAAGCACAATAATATTGGCCACATCACCTTAATTATGTTGTGTATCACATTTCCATCCTATAACGATAAAGACTTGGAATGATTAACTTTCAAAGCTTTGTTCTGGAAGTGACAACTCCATTCTGCTGTCACTAACAACAGAGAACTTCTTTTAACTATAAGTAATTTGCTCTCTATTTCAAGTGTAGAGGTTTTCAGCTTAAAACTGATTTATGGTGGCAAATGACCAAGGGTGGTTTGTCAAGGAGAGTTGTAACAAAACAGACTTAATTATTGAGAATGATTCTTGGGTGGAAATTACAGAATATTATTTTATGTCAAAATTGAGGTTATTTCATTTCATTTATTTTATTTGTAATACTATCTTTTCAAAATAATTATGATTCATCCAAAAAACCAGATTGTAGTAAATTTCTATTCATAAACAATGTACACACAAGACAAGATAAACTAGAATAACACTGAGTTATTGTCAGTCTTTGAGTGAAGGTAATTCATAATCTAATACTGACACCTGTGAATAGTTGACAAACATGCTCTTATCACAAAGGGTTAAAAATAAATACTCATTTGCAACCTCAGCACAAAATCTGTGTTTAGCAAATTAAAGAAATGTGACATTGCTGTGGAATACGGTATGAGACTTCGAAGATTACTGTCTCTGTTACTGAGCTACTGCAGCTCCAGCGGCTACTGCGGCTACCGCAGCTCCAGCGGCAACTGCGGCTACCACAGCTCCAGCGGCAACTGCGGCTACCGCAGCTCCAACGGTTACTGCGGCTACCGCAGCTCCAGTGGCTACTGCAGCTCCAGCAGTTACTGCTGCTTCTACAGCTCCAGCAGCTACTGCAGCTCCAGCAAGTCCTGGGCGAACTTCTTGGCATCCTCCACGCCTTCACACGATGCCTGCCAGGACTGAGGAATAGCCTCGTAGCCGTAGTACGCTCCAGCCATAGCTGCTGCCATGGTGGCGATGGTGTCTGTGTCTCCTCCAAGAGATATGGCGTAAATGATCGTCCTTTCAAAGGCACTGTCAGTCTGGAAATGGAGAACATAAAACCTCAACAAATTCATCAATACTTATACCAGTCATTGTTATAAGGAGAGACAAGTGGCCGGGAGCTGTCATCTTCAATTTGTCCAAAATGTAATCCTCAGTGTAAGGCAGTCCTATCTAGTTCTCTATGTAATGTGATCCAAGCTACCAGCAGACTAGCACACAACCACTGATTCCACTGACATTGTACTCAGGAGACATCTACATAAAATGTTTTTTTACACTGATCAGGGCCTAGATTTTCGAAGCTCTCTTAGCGCTAAGATAGTCGTAAGTTAATGTTAATGTATGGCACTTATGACTATCTTAGCGCTAAGATGGCTTCGAAAATCTTGGCCCAGAATATTTATGACATTAGTGTCCTTGGCTGTGAAAATCTGCAGGACAATTAAGACGATGGGACCGATGAAGGAGCGTGGCAGATTCAAACCGGTGAAGACAGTGACACTCATCTGAAGGGTTCACTTCTGAGGACTTATAAATAATATCATCTTTCCATAATCAAATGTGTTCTGCACTTAAGTTTATATCTATGTACATATTATTTTTTAGTCAACACAGAAAAAATAACATAATGTTTTAATTATATAAAAAACTGACTTCAGTTATTTACCGTGGGTAAATTTTCTCATGGGTTCATATTTCTATATTCACCGATTTCACAAAATGGCGTCTCGCTGTTCATAGCAACAGTGATTGTTGGGATATAAAAAGGAAAAAAACCAGAGGTACCCACATTAGGGATCAGTAAAATCTTTATTAGATACTATTCTCACCAAACATACTCACGTTTGGCATCCAAGACGGTAACTGCCAGTAGTCTTGAGGTCTGAGTTGGCCGTGATTAGGACCTGTGTGTGTGTGTGTGTGCGTGCGTGCATGCGTACGTGTGTTTTTTTTCAGCTTATGTACAAACATACTATTTTGATACTGATTTTAAGGGTCAAGTTAGGGGATCGGCTTATCAATCAGTTTGGCTTATCTACGGGAGCACATTTCTCAGAGACAGGTATTTCCTTATAAGCTTTCAAGAAGCCGTATCTCACCTTAATGACAGGTATTTCCTTATAAGCCTTCAAGAAGCTGTATCTCACCTTAATGCCAGGTATTTCCTTATAAGCCTTCAAGAAGCTGTATCTCACGTTAATGCCAGGTATTTCCTGATAAGCCTTCAAGAAGCTGTATCTCACCTCAATGCCAGGTATTTCCTTATAAGCCTTCAAGAAGCTGTATTTCACCTCAATGACAGGTATTTCCTTATAAGCCTTCAAGAAGCTGTATCTCACCTCAATGCCAGGTATTTCCTTATAAACCTTCAAGAAGCTGTATCTCACCTCAATGCCAGGTATTTCCTTATAAGCCTTCAAAAAGCTGTACACAGCTGCAGGAACAGAGCCTAAGGCAGAGATATCATTGCCTGCAAGAGAGACCAAGAAAACCTAACCAATAAACCCTTATGATGAGAGCACCTGTACCTTTGGTGACAAAAACGTGAGATTTTACTATATTTTCAGTACACTTGTATGTTATTTGCCAGATTTTACTGGACTGAGCAGAAGTTTACTAGACCTGGCTTCAAACTAGAGGCTAAAGTCGTAGTGCATATCACTTTTACTACAATTTAAGACGATAGCCTGTGGTAGCACAGGTTGCAGTTTTTAACACCTTTTGGCTCAGGAACAGGGATGGTGCTGACAGACCAAGGTCTGGATCCAAACAGGGATTTCATTCCAAGACCAGTGTGTCTGGACAGACAAAGAGTGCTTTCAACCCAAGGAAAGCATTAATCCTTTGAAGGAAAGATTGTCCTGGGTGGTTTTCAACCACCAGTCAGGAATAACTTCATGCAAGAATTAGTGAGTAAAATTTCTGTTACCTAACTCTTCCTCGATGTCACTGACAGACACATCTTTCTTGAGGAACTCTTTTATTTTTTCCAGTTTATGACAATATGGCATCTTCACTGTGTCTGACACCCTGAAACAAGCAGACGTCAGCACTTCAGACCTTAGTTCAGGGCTCAACAAATACTAGACAAATCACAGTAATGAATACACAAAGCCATTTAGAAAGTGGTCAAATGTAACAAGTTATATTTGGGATTACTCTTTCTCAGTAAAGTACAGATTTGGAACTTTTGTTTGGTTGAGTCCCATCTGAGATTCGAACCCACATTCTCAGACTCAGGCACCTAATCATCAGCACACACAGTCAGCCGCCTAACCCGCTCAGCCACTGATTAGGCACTTGACTCTGAGAGTGTGGGTTCGAATCCAAATATAACAAGTTACACATGACAGTAAACATGGTAAACATTCATGTCCGGAAATCCTAAAATCAATGTTGTTGACTTGTTAGTGGCAAAATATGAATATGAACATTTTTACCATAAAATGTGAAGTTTTTCTTGTCTCCTCCTCACATATCTGTCCTATTTATTTACCATCCACATACAGACTTGTAATATTTGGTGGTTTCTTTGCCTCAGACCTAACCACCCCGTATAATAATAAATGACCCCTCCCTTACCTGTAAATAAAAGCTAATTTCATCAGCACCCAGAAGTGACGATGGCATGACTAGGGAACTCCGGTGTTAAATAAGTTGCCTTGTCAGCCAGATAGATTCACTGGTAAATTAAGGATGTCTGCTGGTCAGTATCTTATACTACCCATCAAACGTTAAGACTCACAAGCATTCACTATATGTTATGTATATGTATGTGTATGTGGTTACATCAAAGATGAATTCTCCCCTAATTTGGGGGAACCAACTGCAAACCTTATGCAGATGAATTGCATGAGGATCAT
>VKKT01007395.1:16032-27960 GCA_008038995.1 Haliotis laevigata | reverse complement strand
ACTTGTATGGATTTTCACATGTGGGCAAATCTCCAATGAGATAGTTAGTATCAGGGAGGATGTGGTCTCTTTACTTTAATGGTAGTGTGTATTTGTCTTCACTCTCTTAATTATTTGATATCGTTTTTATTGAGGTAATGGTAATACTCCAGAGGCGTTAACGACGTCAATTCACATTTGTCTGCCATAGATGTTTTATGAGGAATGAATTATTGAAATGAAGTATTAATATCTGGATTCGTTCATATTTTTTTGTATGTGCATCATTGAAATGTCGCTTCTAACCTTGGACCCGATTATACATGGTTTACATATACTTCAGAGGTCCACGATGAAGGACATTTTAACACACAATTCAAAACAAAACTTTAGATCCATTTCAATTCTGTAACGTTAACTCTTCTTGGCTGGTGACTTCTATTCGTACCAGGAAACCGTAAATGATGTAGGAGCTCGCACAAAGGATACATTTTAAACGTAAACTTCAAACGTCAACCATAACCCTCGGGATTCCTATAGATGTAGGAGATTGTTCTGTCGATAACGTTTTTGTGCCTACTTTAGAGGTCAACGTTATCAGCAATTTCAACTCACAATTCAAAAACACAACACAGGGATTATCTCCAGTGTACCCCTCTACTTGTTCTTTAAAAAGGGAAATCTGTGCATAGTCGTTGTGTGTTTTTGTTCCGATAAAAGCTGGAATGCCATCTGAAGTGCAATAAATGTTTTATCTGTTATTCAACATTGCAGTATTTCAGCTGTATAATGTCGAATCTGGACCAGACCATCCGGTGGTTGACAACATCAGCATCAGTCTATACAGCTGGGATGCATTTAGTATCATCTTACAAGAGACATAAATTACATGGGACCCATGTTTTACCCGTACTCCATCTTACAAATAAAGGGCGGGTGCTCCAAAACACATTGGTTCTCACTGCCCCTCAATCACACTGAAACATCTTCACCACACTGAAGAGCCGTCAATAGAACATGCTTTTATCACTGTACACTGCTTAAGAAACCATCCCCACTGGACTAATTAACTGCTCCGATCCAGCCACTTTGATGAACATACATTACTCTAGCTGATCCGCACTTGCTCACAATATACTAAGTGAGTGAGTTTAGTTTTACGCCGCACTCAGCAATATCCCAGCTATTTGGCGGCGGTCCACAATATACTGACGATTACGTTTATATTTATAACTTATTTTCATTCAGGTATGATATATCCGCAAAGTGTTCTGGTTTCTCAGAATAATGGCAAATGTCCCATATGGATAGCGTTAGAAATACTGCATCTGTGAAAACCCTGCAGATGTCCGTCAATGAGCGGGACTATGAACGACGCTGCAAGTGAGTGGTAAATGAAGGGACTGAGCTGTCTTAGCGCTCTCCAGTATGGCTGTTACCAGTGTAATAGCTCCTGGAAGTTGTCTAGACTTCCCCATACAGCCACCAGATACGTTACTGCTATGAAAGTTGGATATGACAGCTGTACATGATCGTCCAAATGAGTATGTTGTCATTGTGCATCACAGTTGTTTAACGCAGAATTAAACATTCCACCTTCATGACGTGTTTTGGGATTAAATCTGGATCGGACAAACCATTGATATAGTAGTAATCAGCGAGCCACGGAGTATATTGGCACACTATCAACCAACCCAACAAGCATGACCATCTGATCTACTACAATTCGGCTCTTACAACCAGCAACCATGCGTTAATAACTGTTATCGAATCACCTTCAAATAACCAAGTGGTTGATGGTCGGACCAACGATAAAGAATGACACACATTCAACCTGGTCATCTATAATCCCCAAATTTTACTTTGTTGGTTTGTACAATTATAGGACATGGGATACCATATTAATGTACCACCTGACACATTCACATCAATGACCTCAGGATAGCTGAAGAAGACATCTGCTGATATATTTGGTTTGTTCAGCTGCCAGTGTTTTTTCCAGTAATTGAAGGACAACCTGGAACATCATCGAGTTGGCATCTCTTGTTTTGGAGAGGGATGTGTACATCACAAAGAGCACTAGCATACGCAGGAACCTACTTATCTTCATTAGAAGACTAGAAAAATCGTTGTAATAACAGACAAAATATCATATCTCCTGACAGTTTGTCATGCTTATTAGGGATAAATAGTCCATTTTTGGCTAAGATTTTAGATCGATATGTTAATATATCAGTGACAAATAATAATATCATGTTATATGCTTGGATAAATAGCAGTAAATGAGAGTAATAACAGTAAATCTGATGTGAAAGATGTCAATATCAAATACTGATATTCTTCATACTGATTTTTTCAATTGCTATCAGTCAATATGTTAATCACAGTTAGTGACCAATTTGCGGTTAACAAACAATTAAACAACTGAATAATATTCAGGCATGCATATATGACCAGTGTGTGTCGCCTTTCGTAGAGATGATGTTTCTTAACACCCGTGCTGATTGGGCACATTTTATCCATTCTTTCCTTTTGAAGGGAGATAATTCTACCAGGTAAATGTCATTCAGTTTCAAATGTACCACATTGTTTTAGCCAGTGTGGATTTAATATGTCAGAAATAGTCTCTTTCACCAGGTCGTTAAACAAGGCTTTTCACTGTCCAGTGACAGTACGCCTTCCTGATCATCGCTGTCTTACGGTCGGCACAGCCTGTCAGTGTTGACTCGGTCTTAGACATCTTAGATTGTTTGTATTTATATACAGATATTTCTCAATAATTAAAGTTTCACGTTATAGATTTCTAATATTACTCCATTGTAATCTAGTTAAAGACTGATCTGAGCAACACAGCTCTGTGACAGTTTTAATGTTTCTATACTATAATAGGAAAAAGTGGGGATGAAACAACAGGTACATGGAATGGCTTGTGATTGGAGTAAGTGATTTATGTGGCACAAAACCTTACGAACGCTCCCAAACACAACATTATTGTGACCGTCATAAAGAACACAACGTCTGAAAGCACATAAAATGGGTGCTAAGCCAGATTTACCATTGTCCCGAAGACTTGGTGTGAGCAGAGTCATATTGTTTTCTTGGAACCAAATTCTCAAGGATACTTTATTAAACATATTTCATCATTAAGGACGTATAATACAGATCATGCGACGACTGCAAAGTGTTGAATGGTATATCCATAGGCGTATTACAGGTTGACACCAGTAGGAACGTGTTGCCTGAATGCCTTTTGCCTAAACGGCGGAGGCATCTGTCATGAGCAGATGTCGGCCCGTTACCAATGAATATTTACCATAGAGGATTCACGCTGATGTGGACATCCTTGAACTCCAGCCCACGAGTAGTCCTGTTTAAATGGGGCGTTTAACCCAACTCAAATGACCAACAGTGGGAATGGTGGACATATTTTGCCTTCGAATACTCATTACATTTTGTATGTTTCAAACTTTGCTTCAGCTTTTATGCGCAGAGAAACACCACTCAGAATCTCAGAATCTGCATACATATAGTCTGTTTGAGTATAGTTAAATTGGTTGGGGGGGTTTCAGAGACAAAGAAAGCATAATGGCGTAGTTGTGGCCTTAAAATGAAACCTGTTGTAATTTCAATCAACCTTTAAATGAATTTTGCCAGTGCAGATGATAGATGTTAGTGCAATATTTACTTTTATACAGTTTAGAGGAAGCACAAAGTACCGAACAACAGTCTACTGAAATGTACAATTATGACCGTTACGTTGTGTTACTCTTACAGAGGAGCCATCGAGAAGTCTGTTGTATATCATTATGCCCTGTGCCTTGAATGATATTCTTAAAATGTGTTACAGAGTGGCGAATGGTGTGATACACCAGGTGCAGTCACGTAACGTGCCGTACATGAGTCGTGTGCCATTTCTGTTAATTGGTTAGACGGAACTCGGCTTAACCCAAGGGATATTTCTTTTAAACGTTTCTCCCATGACATGCCGACAAAGACGGATGTTCATCTTATCCCAGCATCTCCATGATACGCAACTCCTCCGAGCCTCATAGTGTGCAAATGACATTTCCGACCTTGTTGGTCATTAGAACTACTTTATATCTAATCAAGGATACACCTGCCAATGTTAACAAACACGCGAATCACTGAACGTCAACCTCTGATTGCTGGAAATATGACTATTTCCTGGATGGTCTTTAACGTTCCTCAGGGCTAAGTGTGAGCAGGATCATCACACACAACGGATGGACATTACATGCTCTTCCGTTGTAGGAACACCTCTCAGTATCAATCCACCTATACAATGATTCACTAGTGTTGACGCTTTTTATGTATTAGCAGCCTCCATTTTGTTTCATCATTAAATAGTTTAGAAAACATCTATATACAAACCGATATACTATTGACGGAGTAATTTGTATGAGCTTATTGATCCGTTTATGTGGCAGGTTTACCTAAGTTTATAAATTCTTTGTATGAGGAAAACAGTTTTTAAAAGCTTAAGGATGTATCCTGGTATGGTGTGGTAGGAACTACGCAACTCCAAAGCACCTGGGAGTGTTGTAAAGACATAATTTATCAAAGTAACAAACGTTTTGGCCATAAACAAGCTTTCAAGTCAATGCAATCTACATGTACAACCGATTCGGTATCACCGAAAATCTTACTGTCAGGCTGAAAGTCTGAAACATTTCGCTTACTGCTTTGAAACAAAATGATTGTAGTAAAGTCTTTTTATTCTCAAATTATGACTCAGAGGTTACTGAATTATGGCTTTGGTGCGTGACATGATAGCTCCACAATATGTCATCAAAGGCATATCGCTATATTTTATAAATTTAAGGATATGCATACATGTGCAGTGTAAATGTACGTACTTCCGTGTGAGATCAAACTGGTCTTACGACAAAACTCAAGACAAAAATGTCATTTGGTTACGTTTTCATGGCGAGAAATGTATGATGAAGCATACAAGCATATACGAAAATGCAAAGAAACATGTAAGGTTCCTGTATACGTGGTAACACTGAACATATGGTTGTATTCTATAATATATACATACCAACATATCTATAAAGTACTCAAAGGCAAATGTTATTATAACACACAAACCACAAACATAATACTCATTGAATCAAACGTTTCTTATCAAAAAGGAAAGACAAATGTTCTATGATCGACAGCTCATAAGAAGGACGTATTGGCTTATGCAAATGACCCACAACATAAGAGAGGGTTAACAGGCATGTTAATGCGGTCAGTAGCGAGTGTATCCACCTTGTGCATTGATGCAGGCCTGGTACCTTCGTCTCGTTGAAGCCACTTCTCCACTCACATGTTCTATATACCAATTGTCGTCTTGCCGACTGTTGATGGTGGGTCGTTACTGATGGACGGCCACTACGGAGAAGGTCAATTACTTGAATAATTTGCTGACTCGCCACCAGTGCCAAATTTCGTTTCTATAATCGTTGAATCGACGAGCAACGTCATGCTACGAGGTATCAGTGTTCTGCACTTCTTCAGACTGCATTGCGTGGTAATTATACGAGTCTCGTAGCCTGGCCTTTCCATGTGAACATTCCAAGCCATTTCTTTGTGGAATATGTAATGCTTCTTACAAATTTCGAACAACTGCTTGGCTGCGTTTCTTCGATTGTTTGTTTCTTTGTCCGGTTCAAATCCACAAATTCACATGATTTCCAATGAAACAATACATGGTACGTTTGCCTCTGCGTATATACGAACTTCGTTTTGCGGTAGGCGGTAGGCTTTTCAACCTTGCGTCCGGCTAGTAGATCAATGTCCTCCGGAATCGATGAGTGTTCTGTAACGTTGTACAGACAGTGATAATCTACCGAAACAAATGGTCAGTTTCAAGGAACCCGATATTGCTCATCGTGGATTCTAAATAAATCCCTTCTCTCTCTCTCTGTACCTCTAGACGGCTCTCGGAATAGATCCAAGCTAGCTGGATCATTATTAGATAATGTATATCCTCCAACACAAGTGGAGGATGTTTGAAAATAACCAATGGTTACAGAAGTACAAAGAGTTACCGTACGCGTGCCATGGTGATGGATGGATGAGAAGAAAGAAGGACCAGGTGAGACATGTAGACGAACAGAAGGGGTTGGCTCTGTATTGTTAGGTGGCGAAAAAAAAGAAAGATTGCAGGGTTGTGTAATTAGACATGAATGTTTGATATGACTTCAAAGGGTTGTTATTGGTAAAACATTATTCACACAACGTAACAACAATTTGAGCCAGTCTAGTCCACTCCTCTTGCAGGGCCTGGTCCTAACGCAGCGGATTGACTTTGACGTGAACGTACATCCCAACTCTCCCTATCATGAAAGAGGCATTATTCTTTAGGGGAAAGTTACTACATTGGGGGGTGTAACTACTGGACGATGTCATCATGAATGACAAAACATTTTTCAGAGCTCAGGAGTTTCCGGTAATGACTGTTAGTATATTATATGTTTTATTATCCCCTGCATTTTGAAGAATATGATCTTTGTTGACACTTGGATAACATTCAACCGACTCATTTGTATCAATTAATCGTTACATATTCGAATAGGTATTTTGATGATATGTTGATAACACCTACAGCGCTGTTCCAGTGTATGACAAACTGTAATTTCTAGTCAGCGAAATGTGAGTATTCCGAGGAGAATGTTATGACAAATCCAACGGGTATCACTATTGGTGATGACACGAGGACAGGACAACATGTGTTGTTGCTGAAGTAGTGTATTCACAATGTAGACACGAAGAATAATCAGTCTCGATTATTTGCCAAAACAGGCTCCGTGGGGCGACTAAGGCCAATTAGCCAAATATAATATGAATGCATCGCTGAACTTCACTGATGACACCAGGCGTTCTCGAAATGTCATACATTTAGCTCTAACATAAGCGGGTCACTCAACCAATGGAAGTGTATCCTCATGGAAACTGTTATCAATGTGTGGATATAGATGCTTAACTATCTACTCCATCTATTTTGTCACTCTTGCCCTGTTTTGATATTTTGAACTGTCAGATATGACTAGAGGAAATATAAAACACTCATTTATGAATAAAACCTCTTTGGGAAGCTGCTAAAATGCCATACCGAAGTCAACAAATAGACCTGATCGTGATAATTTCCCACAGGTCTCATACATCATAAGTTCGGATTTGAATCACGACACGTAGAAGAATGCATGGTACAGTAGCAAGGGACCCGAGCAATGGATGTGTAATTAGTCCATTGGGCGCCCTTCGACTTCAGTGAGAGGTCACAGTCCAAGTCCCTTTTGCGTTCTTTTCAGAATCACTGCATATTATAGTCACCATCTGAGACTCACGGATGCTGCATAAAAGTTGAGCGGAACATGCATAAAAATACATTAACATTTGGTGTCGTCACTGATTTGCATTGCTCTTTTCATTTACTTTTAATCACTTTTACCCCGATGGCATCTATTTTGGTAGGTAATTAGGACGGATGATTATATGGCATTGACGATTTATATTAATTTACTTCTCATCTGCTCTAAGTTCCCCTTCACAATTATATTGTTTGCCAGTAAAGATCAGGCTTAGAATTGGTTTTCAGCAAGGAAGAAGCAACTAATGGAGACGGGTGGACCGCAATGCAGACTTAACTGACGGATTTCATCGTATCCTCATAGATCGATGTCCATGATGTCACTCACGTGTTTGTCCAGACCCGATTTTTTTTCCAGACATAGAGTTGGAACATTCCGTGCGGTATTAAGAAACAACAAACAACAACATCCATTGGTTGCAGCAATGACATCATGAAAACAGTCAAAGAGAAAACACATACCAGGAAGAGATGCACGATATACTCGGTGATACCAAATTACTGCATAAGAGAAGACAAAATGTATCCTTAATAGTGTGCTACATTGCTCTACAGAAAATGTGGAACACATATTGATTCAAGTATATGTTATGAAGCTTTTGTTTTGGGTTAAAGCGTTTTCGAAGTTATGTTTCGTCTATGATTGGCGAAAAGGACACATGTCGTATTATAATGGGGTTTTTAAATAATTCGTCATGATATTTCATACTTCAACTGTAATGAAAATATTTGATAAACGTTTTCAGTTGTGGATACTTATATTTGATTATATAATGCCTCATGTTGCTATCAATTAACGTTCTCTTAAGTGGTTGAAATTAACAAGAGTACGTGTGTATAAAGTTCTTGGCAAATGTGAAACAGTAGTAAGAACCTTCACCCATTTTTTCAGTTTTTTAGCACTGCATCTTGTCTCTTCCTTGAAGGTTATAATTCATTCAATATATCGTCATTACATCGACTTCTGACCACATCCACTTTTGACAATATTAACTTGCGTCAGGCCATTCTTTTGGTTATAATTCCATTTCATGAATTCTCATGGACATTCTCACGATAAATATATTTAAGCGATATTCCTTCTTTTCACGTAAATATTATACACCCTAGAACACAAACTATTAAAGATACCCTAAATGTTGTCAATAAATGCATAATGCAGTTGATGTTTCCAGAAGAATCCATAATGACTCGAATTAATATTTATGTGTTATCACAATATGCAGTGATCCGAGAAAAGACAACACACAACACGAGCACATGACGGATGATAGATACAGACTGAAGAATAGGACAATTGATTTCTCTTTTAGAAGAGATTTCTTTTGAATCTTGAAAGAGTTTTCTCTTTGTCGGTTTTAGTTTATATCAATCTGTTGTCAATCAGTTGTTTGAATGATTCTTGTTTTGTTTGTTTGTTATTGATTGTCTTCTATGTTCAGACTCATTACTGTTATTTGACAGATTCACTGATGTTTGGCGTGTTATAAAATGTTTGACAGAATAATGTTTAACTGTACATGTTAACAGTAAAAAGAGCCTTCTTTCGAGCAAATATTGTCATATGGATTGACAGCATGTCCCAGTGATGGAAATAATAGCATGACATTAATGATGACATTTTCGAAATATGATTTTAATGTTGGTAAATTTGCTTATCTTTAAAGTTTCTAATCTCTTGGTGATAATCAACGAAAAATGTACCCAATAGGTAAAGCCCAACGCATGTGAATCACAAGCCCTGAGTTTAAATTATTCAATGTTTACTGTTCTCCATAAAAACAAAACATTTTATATTTTCCAGTGCCATCGACATGACGTGATGTAGAGTTTAGAGGGATAGGATTACGTAGAGTATAAGGTCAAAAGCAGCTGCTAGACCTCAGGTTATTAATTTGCTCACTGAGCGTCCACTGAGGAAGCTAATGCTTGAACGCTCTAAAGATATATACGTACATACACTCTTGTGTAAGTTGCAACTCAATAAAGATATCTCAAATTGTGTGTTCAAATATAAAATGAACTAATTGCTTCAATCTCAACATCCAAAAATATTTCCGGACGATATACAATTGGTTCTGAATATCACGACGTAACTATGGTCCCCTCTTTCATCCTGGAAAATACTTGCAGTTGAGCAGAAAGTGGAAGCAAATCCTTCGTGATTTTGAGTCGAGCACAACATTCACGAGATGTGAATCTCTGTGGGCAAGCCATGTGTAATTTGCATTTCTATCAAACTGTTTTAGCACATCTGTGTTGAATTCTACAGACCCCTTAGACCGGATGAAATACCATTCATGCTTATAAACAGAAATAGCATTATACTACACAACATTGCACATGACTCTTGTTCAATGTGTCTTCTGTTCTGAAATGATATTTTTAGAATAGCATGTCCAAGCTACATAACATGTCCCTGTCCTTCACCGAGCAACAAGACAAAAAAGTAGTTGCTTAAAGATAAAGTCTACGTCAGTCGAACCTATAATAAATACTGAAGTTTGTTCCACTGAAAACTTTAAGATGGAACGACATGTGCTCCATTTACATATTCATACAACACAATACGAGTAATTCGTTATAATGAAGTAAAATACAATGTGCTGAACAGCAGACGTGTTACGATCTGTGATTGACGAACAGTGGGTTGCGGGAAGTACATTAACACATGCCCGAGAGCAAGTAGACATCCTCACATAGATTCTCGAGAACATTAACAAGTCAGTCAGCCCCCAGGTTATGCTGAGAAGCCCACTTGTGTCATGACTCTTAAAAGTGTTTATGTGCGTCGCATTAAAAATTACAAACAAACATTTTCTTTCTTCACACAACTTGGACTTATTTTAGATGCTTAAGTAAGTCCGTTGTAAGCTGTGCATTTAAAACGTTAAAGCATCATCATCAAGAACAGAATGGTCTCAGCATGAATCTGTATATGCTCGTTGCATTTCCGGTGTGATAAAATGCAGTTTTATTGGCGTGATGTTCTTGAGCCGTTAGATTGCATGGAAATATGCACCGGGAATGAAATAGCGAGGCTTTACAGCAAGCTTTAATGACAACATCAGAAAAGATGCTTTGTCCAACTTCCACATTATAACACCACCATAAACACCATGTTATTAAAATGGAAAATATTTTCATCCACGAAACCATTTCATCTTTCAACATTTGGGTTTCGACCTATAAAAAACGTTAAGACACATGATAACGAAAGAGACATTTTTACAGGACATTAAAACATTAATTAAGGTTGAATGTTTGGTTTTCTCTAGTCTTTCAACTCCCTCCATTAACTCAGTGTGTTTCATGAAACATATCGTATTTCCCAAAGAGAAAAAGGATAGTGACTCATAAACATATGCTCATATGGTTAAATCGTTAAATCGATGTCTTGTGGAAGTGGAAAATGTTTTGTGGCTTGTATTCTTTTGGCTGGTGCTGTTAAATGATGGTGGAATATATTGTTAAAGATATCATATATAAATTTTGAGATTTCGAGCTCAGTTCGGCTACCCATTGTGATACCACTTTACATTTATGGGCCCACCAGGAAACGATCATGTTGTTAGACAGTAATGTCCATAAACGGTTCGTTAGAATCCAAACTTGATTTCTTTGTACACGGAAGTCGCGAATGAACTTCGATTCGCCAGAAAACACATCGTTAGTGCAACGTCGATTTTCCCAGTGTGACCTTGCCAAAACCTTTGACCCCTCTGATTCAAATTACATACATTAAGGTTTGGGTGCACTTAGACGTTGGGCACGCGCATCTTTGCAGAAGATATTACACCGTCTTAACATGTACTCTTACACCAGTTGCCTGTTGCAACAGGTCGCTTGTCTGAGTGGCAGTTGCAGGTGAATACTCAATGCCATAGTTTCTGAACCAATATATCCTAGGCTAGGGTTCATGTCCATGGCGGTGTCGATCATCGACCTTGTAATTGGCCCACAAAATGCTGTTGACAGATGTAGAAGTATGCAACGTTTGGGCAACAGTATTCTGGCGTAAGTCAACCTGCAACATGCCCATTGCACATAACTGTCCATGATGATGCAAACGTCGCTCCACCAATACTGTTACACCTTTGATGACATCATGTGTCGGAGGGACAATGGTAATACGTTGTCCGAGGAGTCACAATGTTATGTTCGGGAGCTAGATCTTCGGAAATATCCGAGCTAAATAAATGAGTCACTTCCATAACGGGACCACAATGTTAGAGTTTCTGCCAAATTATTCAGTTGGAAATAAATCTAGATATTACACTGTTTGAAAATCGGAAATAGTTATTTCTAATTCTCGCTCTGAATCTAATGACGTTGCGACCAGAATTCGTGTTGTAGTTCATCTGAAACATATCTTTTACTTCAATCCCATGTATCGATTGTAAAATGACATTTCAGGTTCTGGGAAAAGTGAAATAATCCTTTACTTTAGTTTTTTTAACATTCAACCGAATTGTGGAACAATACATCCAGTGAACGCCGTAATGATGCCTAATTAGATACAACACTTTCTAATTTTTACAAATTAATATTTTCACTCATATGATAAA
>VKKT01007392.1:17509-28902 GCA_008038995.1 Haliotis laevigata | reverse complement strand
GGGGGTTGGATGTATGTGTAGATGGATGGGTGTGTGGATGTATGGGTGTATGGATGTCAAAGTACATAACAGTGTGTGGCTAGTCTACATCAACCTTACATCATATTGCTAAATTACATAAGATTGTAACAGTGTATGACTAGTTAGCATCTGGCTGATATACATTGTGTAAATACCAAGCACTGAGATTTTTCATGTTGACAAAAAATAATCTGCATACAATACTGACCAATTGCAGTATGTTGGAACCAATCAAGATATGTGATACTTCCTTGCAGATCTAAGAGTTGTGAGGATCGGCATCCGTGACTTCACTGCTCCAACTCTGGACCAGATCAAGCAGTTCCTTGAAGTGGTACACCAGGCCAAGAAGAAGCAGGAGGTAAGCTGACACACTTCCTATGCCACCACCCTTTACCAAACTCCTTCATCAAAATCCACCAACCCCCTGACCATCCACCAAACTCCATATAGTTCCCACCCTCAATTCAAGCCACACCCTCTACCACCCCAAGAAGAAGCAGGAGGTGAGTTAACTCCTCACCCTCTGGCTACACAAAACTAACTCCCCCCAATGGTTACACAAAACTAACTCCTCCCACTGGTTACAGAAAACTATCTCCTCCTACTGGTAACACAAAACTAACTCCTCCCACTTGTAACACAAAACTAACTCCTCCCACTGGTAACACGAAACTAACTCCTCCCACTGGTAACACAAAACTAACTCCTCCCACTGGTAACACAAAACTAACTCCTCCCACTTGTAACACAAAACTAACTCCTCCCACTGGTAACACAAAACTAACTCCTCCCACTTGTAACACAAAACTAACTCCTCCCACTGGTTACAGAAAACTAACTCCTCCCACTTGTAACACAAAACTAACTCCTCCCACTGGTAACACGAAACTAACTCCTCCCACTGGTTACACGAAACTAACTCCTCCCACTGGTACCACGAAACTAACTCCTCCCGCTGATAACACAAAACTAACTCCTCCCACTGGTTACACAGAACAGTGTTGCCTTCTCTGTGTCAAGACAGTAAGAGTGTTGTTGCCTTCTATGTGTAAAGACAGTAACAGTGTTGCCTTCTCTGTGTAAAGACCGTAACAGTGTTGCCTTCTCTGTGTAAAGACAGTAACAGTGTTGCCTTCTCAGTGTAAAGACAGTAAGAGTGTTGCCTTCTCTGTAAAGACAGTAACAGTGTTGCCTGCTCTGTGTAAAGACCGTAACAGTGTTGCCTTCTCTGTGTAAGGACTGTAACAGTGTTGCCTTCTCTGTAAAGACAGTAAGAGTGTTGCCTTCTCTGTGTAAAGACCATAACAGTGTTGCCTTCTCTGTGTCAAGACAGTAACAGTGTTGCCTTCTCTGTGTAAAGACAGTAAGAGTGTTGCCTTCTCTGTGTAAAGACAGTAACAGTGTTGCTTTCTCTGTAAAGACCGTAACAGTGTTGCCTTCTCTGTGTAAAGACAGTAACAGTGTTGCCTTCTCTGTGTAAAGACAGTCAGAGTGTTGCCTTCTCTGTGTAAAGACCGAAACAGTGTTGCCTTCTCTGTGTAAAGACCGTAACAGTGTTGCCTTCTCTGTGTAGGCGGTGGCTGTCCATTGTAACATGGGCAAGGGGCGTACAGGGACTCTGTTAGCCTGCTTCCTAGTGGCCCGACACAACCTCCCATGCACACATGCCTTGAGACAACTTAGAACTGTCCGCCCTGGATCTGTACAGACCCCTCAACAGCGACAATGTGTTCAAGCATTTGAAGACTATTTCAAGACAGGCATGTGTGATAATCTCAGAGACTGGACTTGAGAACATATTTAAAAACTCATAGAAACGTCTGATGTGCTTATTCCACCCTGCTTTTGAAAATATTCAAACGTGAGATGTCAAATAAACTCTCAAGAGTGAGGGAGAGGAGTCAGTCGCCTGTAACATACCTCAAACCTCAAAAGTCAATCTTACAATTAAAACTGTTGAACGGCTGCTGAGTTATGCTTTATGTTTTCATATTTAAAATAAAGTAGTTCTATCTCCTTCTTGTCATGATTCAATAAAGTGGGACTGTAGGACGTAGGAACTGTATGTAGCTCAGCTCTTCCCATAGTTCTTACCAGCAGGAGTGTGGCAAAGACCAGCAACATGTGATGATTCATCATATTTAAACAGTCGATTCAACAAATTACACACATGGAACTTAAATGGGGACTGATCTGGAGCAATTTCTCTGGACTGATGGTTGCTTTTGTTATTGTTTTTATCCTGTGAGTACCCGGATGATATCCCAGAATTATTGACTGGTTCATGACCTCTGCTGCGCCACCCCAAACCGCAACTGAAAGTATAAGTATAGATTGATCAACAAAGATTAAATCTTTTTGACTCAATAATATATCCATCTTCATTATTAAGATAACAAATGAAAACATTTTGAAGTTTAACCATCTGCCAGTGGTGAAACATATTAGGACTCAAACATAATGAAGTCAATGTACGCCTTTATATGTTGTCTTATGATCCTGAGTAGGTTGCATTTTGAAACTTAATAAAAACCACACGATCTGCTTATACTTTATACTGAATTTATAACATGACTGTAATATCTAGACATTTTATAGATTGCCAACGTGAATCAAATTTTACACACCTAGTGTATGTTATCTGTCTCATTCCACTTCACGGCAAAAAATTCTGTTGATGGCTACAACAAATAAAGAAAAACAAAATGCAAATATTATAATTAAAACAGACTAAAGTTATAGCAACAATGTCAGGCTATTACCTTTTTTGAGGAATGTATCCATCAATATCCACATAAAGGCATGATATGTCATTCAACTGCAGCTGACAAAGAATCCTGTTCCACGTAATGTGACTTTTAACAGTCTGATATTCGAAAAAAGTGATCTAACGTTTCAGGTTTTTCACATTGGTGTATAATCTCATTGGTCACCCAACATTCCACATCTGGCAACTAATTGTGTGATGTCCGCCATTCTTTAAAAAGTAATTTAGTTACCCAATGATGAATTGTCAATCGACTGATTATTAATCCTCTGAAGGAAGGACGTGTTTACACAGGCACTATACGACAGGGTGTATTCAGTATAGATTAGTAAATCTACCCACAAATCCGCTGTGCAAGATAAAAGTAATTAATAAATCAGCGTGTTATCGGTTAATCCTTTGATCGATGCATATGTTTGTTTTTGTAACTCAGCTGATAATTCCTCTTGCTGCACTTCCATGCGCATATTACATAACATGTTATACATTTGCCACATCAGACCTTAATTTATAATGTTGAGTATTTACTCCACACTTGAGAAATGCCAAATGGGAACCTTTGTCGGGTAGTCTGAGTGTTACCACTAATTATACTGTTATAAATTCATTAACTGACCATCAAGTGAATGATAACAAATAACATGTGTAGGTTTATACCACCATACACGGGTTACAACAAGGGAGTAGTAATTGCTATTGCATGCAATTTGAACTCCTGGAAAAACTTATGGGCCAACACTATTTGGAGGATACAAACGGAACTTCATTGTTGCTTAAGACATACATATAAGCATTTACTGTGTACTTAAGTTAAAACTGTACATACCTATTTACCTAGGTAAATTATCAGATTTTTCTAGCAATGGCAAAGTGGGGTTGTTTAGTTTACGGATTCAAATAAATCAAATGTGTGTTTTTAATATCATAGGTAATAGACATCATATTTTTACATGACATGATTAAGTATTGAGGGAAAAAACACAGAAATAGGATCAAACTGGATCAGTCATTATGCTATCCAGGCATTAGAAAATCTGAAAAAGTCTACACTGCTGGGATACTTTTTTAAAATCAGACAAAAACTACCGGGGATTTTTTCAAATAACAGCATGTGATGGGCACCCACCCTTCCTAATGTCCCACTATTTAGGTTGAAGAAATTCTGCCAAGGTGGACAGTAGCCCAGTCCCCATGTCTGTCACGGTCAGGGAAGCAGGTACTGACAAGCTTGCAGCAAGGTTTCGTAATTAGCCTGTTGGCGAGAAACATTAATTGCTCTGGATTAGTGCCCCTTTAATTAAGCACCCCCCAAATTAAGCACCCCCCAATGTTTTCATATTGCCAAGAAACTGAGCAACCATTACCATTAGTATGTTTACTGGAAAGCTTAAATGCCATTGTTTTATGAAAGTTGACATTTTGGAGTAACCAATAACAACATCATGAACATTTGCAATATTTTAATTTACAAAATGACATGAAAACATCAACGATGTTTTGTCAACAAAATGTATCCCTGTACAACTATGGGGGCTGCAGAGTTCCACAATGGGATAGGTGAGTGTCCCTCAGTCTGAAAATGTTCACTGTCATCTTCAGACAACAAATCACTTGAAAAATGTTAATAGCGTGCATATCCACATTGTGCACAGATGCCGGTTTTTGCCCTCCTCCTCATGCTTGTCGTGAGTCTCCGGATTCGCTCCAGAGTCAGCTGCTGCCACTCCTGGCACAAAGCTGCTTCCAAACAAGCCAGATCTTGTACAGGTGGATCTAAGAATGCCGCAGACTTGCTCCAAAGGGTTAAGATCCAGGCTCATACCAGGCAATGGAAGTTTGGTTATGGAGAAAAACTGTCACAAGTCGGGAACGATCTGGTCGGGCGTTGTCATCCATAAATACAGGGCGAGTGGCTAATGGGTGGTTATCAAAATGTGGCACAAGAACAGGATCCAGAATGTCCCGGATGTCGTGGTCGCCATTGAGATTTACATGACCAGTTACCAAGTCCAGTTTACAATCATGGGATAACCCCAGACCATGACAGATCCACCACCATCAGGAACTGATGTTCTGATGTTCTTGGGCTCATAGGCACTGTTCTTGGCGCCCGTCTGTGACGTGCAATAAAAAGTGATTCTCATCCGACCAATGCACCTTCCTCCATGATGTCAAATTCCGATGACGTCAGGGTAAACACCACTCCAAGTGAGCTCTCTTGTGAAGATTGGTCAAGGCTTGACGCTTCATCACCCTTCTTGCCCTCATCCCATGTGCCTTTAGTAGTGAAAGGCTGATGTCTCACAAGACTTGCTAAATCCCGATCCTTAACTTGAGATGTCTTTCAGGGTTGACCTTAACCTTGTTGGTTTGACAGTGTTTTTGAACAAGTCGACGTATAACGGTGTGGTGAATGTCAAGCTGTCGCTCAATAGCCCTGCATGACATCCTGGTGTCGTGCATTCCAATAATTTGCCATCTTCTTGCTTCTGGTAGTCTCCTTCGTGCCATTGTAACAGATACTGGTAAAATCATTAAGAAATTTGGCGTTTTATACAGTTAGCCGTATTGAGTTAGTAGTGCTTTTTGAGACAATCGTGGGTAGTGTGCAAACAATATTGAAATATACAGTTCAATTAATAGTCATCGTTACAATTCAAGATTTATCATTAGGTAAGTCAGTAACTTACAATATGTTAAGGGGGTGCTTAGTTAAGTTCCATCTGTATACATTTGTTTTTCAACTTTTTCATTCTTGAAATGTCACATACGTAGTTAAACATGTGCCTCACACAGGCACCAAATCATCAGCACACAGAGCAATCTAACCCACTTAGCCAACACGGCTTCCACAAAAATGGAAGTCAGACAACTGGTAGATCCAGAAAATGGTCTCTGTTATAGTTCACCCAAAGGGGGAACGTCAGACACAGTGTTAGGACTGCACAGTATTACCGGTATATTGCAATACGCCTTTAAAATGATATGCATTGCAATGTATTTTTCTCATAAGTGGTATAATTTGGGTATAAAAATATATAAAATTATCTTTATGTTTTCAGTTGAAATCTACACAGACTTTCATTCACACTAAAGTTTTCCATTGTAACTGATTGACAAAATAGCAGACTTTACACACACTAAATGTTTTAAAAAGAAAATACCATCCCTCAAAATCAAATCCGAATACAAGTTTTCTGTTATCACAGCCATGACATGTATTTTTTTAAGGCTTCAGTATGTAGAAAATAGGGTTTGCATGTACAATCAATGTCACTCACTGTCAAACGCTTAAGTTCCCAATATATATTACAGTACATATTCGGAATACGGGAACCAGAATCCCAATATATTGCCATACAATTTATTTGCCAATACACAGCGATACACATTGTTGTGTTCAGGAGGTTGACCGATATGGTTCACTCACTCACCAATGTGTAACAATCAGTCCTTTATGTGTTTCAGTCAGTGTGTAAAATGTATTTCACATAGACAATTCATAAACTACCTAAATATTAAATTTTACAAATTGACTGAAAAATCTGTCCATGCATTTGACAAATTGGCAAAATATTATTGAGAAAATCAGAATGGCTTGAAAATATTGCAATAAGTAATAATGCTGGTTTAGAAGAAACAGACTTTACACTGATCCTATCATTTCCCGTCTCTCGGTGATGGTCTCCAGAGGGAATAAGCTGAAACTCTGGGTGATTCTTGTGGTGAAAGCTTTTGCTTGTCATGCCAAAGGCCCAGGTTTGATTTCCCATCTAGGCTCAATGTGTGTTCCTGGAATATTCTTAGAGCAACATCAAAAACATACTCACTCACTAACTCACTCACACTTACAGGTTGCTGCTGTTGTCCATGCTGATGCTGATGCGTGGACAATGATGTGTGCCTGCTTCTTCATTGACTTCCATGACATGTCAACAGAGAAGGCTGCAGCCCATGCCAGCAGTGTACTGAAGAAGTCACCTTTTTCTCCGGAGATGATGACTGTTGTGGAAGAATTCCAGTCTGCTAAGTCAGGGGTTGGTTTTATGAAGTACATTACACACATTTCTATCAAATTACCTAGCTCATCAGGTTTTCAAAGTAAATTCAGTGTGTGAGTGAGTTCAGTTTTACGCCACACTCAGCAATATTCAAGCTATATGGCGGCGGTCGAGTCTGGACCAGACAATCCAGTGATCAACAACATGAGCATAGTTCTGCCCAATTGGGAGCCGATCCTGTTAGTGGCCTCTTACGACAAGCATGGGTTACTGAAGGTTCATTCTAAGCTAGACCTTCACGGGTCCTAAGTCAATGCAAATGTGATGGTATGTGATTGTATAGACATCTCTGCTGCAACTTGTGTTGTCTTTGTTCCTAGTGAAGTACATCCCATCCAGCAATCACTTATGTTTCAATGGATGATTATTTCAGATCCCCAGGACATTTTCTTGGGCTGTGAATGACCTACTGTGTGCATTAGCCTTCCCAGAAAGTCCATCAGACCTGAACTACCTGGTCAACAACAACGTTGCCTTCCTTGTCAGCCTCACCCAGGAGCGTGACCCAGACGTTGACAACTTCCCAGGTGAGCTGAGGAACTGTCAGGAAATCTCTGACAGAAAAACATTATCTTTCTGCTGACTTCAACTATTTTGTCCCATAGTCCCAAATGATTGGCAAAAGATGATAAAACATCATGTATCTGAATAAAACAGAAATGAACTCGAGGTTTTGGTCAGGTTGTTTTTACCACCCTTCTCTTATAGTTTGGGGTCTCTCCCTCCGAGAAGACAAGTTTAATTTGAAAAGTAAATTTCTAGTGTGATTCCTGTGTCCATGTACATGTATTCTGTATGATGCCAATGTCCTTTTATCTGTCAGACTTGATGAAGGTGGACCTGAAGATGGATGCATCCTCCACGCCAGACATCGAACAGGTTGTTGAGTTCCTCACCTTGGTGGACCTAGCAGAAGCAGAGAATAAGGTATGTAGATGTCACAACAAGACATATGACTTCTTCTAGTTCGTCATGCTTGTTGTAGGCAGAGAAGGTTTAGAGAGCTGTGGTGTGATCACAGCACAAGACATGGCTACCTCTAGTTCGTCATGCTTGTTGTAGGCAGAGAAGGTTTAGAGAGCTGTGGTGTGATCACAGCACAAGACATGGCTACCTCTAGTACTCAATGTTTTGTGTAGGCAGAGAAGGTATAGAGAGCAGTAGTGTGGATCACAGCACAACGACATGGCTACTTCTAGTTCGTCATGCTTGTTGTAGGCAGAGAAGGTTTAGAGAGCTGTGATGTGATCACAGCACAAGACATGGCTACCTCTAGTTCGTCATGCTTGTTGTAGGCAGAGAAGGTTTAGAGAGCTGTGGTGTGGATCACAACACAAGACATGGCCACCTCTAGTACTCAATGTTTCGTGTAGGCAGAGAAGGTATAGAGAGCAGTAGTGTGGATCACAGCACAAGACATGGCTACTTCTAGTTCGTCATGCTTGTTGTAGGCAGAGAAGGTTTAAAGAGCTGTGGTGTGGATCACAACACAAGACATGGCTACCTCTAGTACTCTATGTTTCGTGAAGGCTGAGGAAGGACAGATACAGAGTGTTTCCAAGAACATTAAACAAAATAGAAGTGAAACAAACAAACAAATAAACAAACTAACAAACAATTTCCCCAGGCAGTAGCTGTCCACTGCTCAGATGGCCTTGGGAGGGCAGGCACCATGCTGGCTTGTTACTTTGTCCAGGAAGAGGTCATGACAGCAGCAGAAGCTGTTAACAGGGTCCGTGAACTTCGACCTGGTTCCCTTTGGTCAAGGTCACAAGAAGTTCTGGTGGCAGAATATGAAACTTACAGAAGAAAGGTGAGAACGGTTTTATTCCAGCATTGAATCTTCACTTTGAAATGATTGTACAGTCCACTTATGCTGGGCCAACACTGTTGCCACATTGAAATATAGGTAAAATATCACAATGTAGTCATGGGTGTATTCCTTCAATAACAAAATCAAAGGAAAAATGTCACAGTTTTTGTAAACTCATGTGACGGCCCTGTTGAAAAGACTTTACAAAACTTAGTCAAGATATGGCTGAAATATTGCTGATGTGATGGTAAATTTTAGCTCACACACTCACTCTTTTCTACTGAAATACATACATTAGGTATATCCTTGTATTACTTGTACATTAGTGTTGATTGTTGCAGTGTTGTGTTGACTGTGTTTGTTGATGTTGTGTTGAGTTTTGTAGCATGGTTGAGTGTGACTAATGGTTCTTTTAGCAAAGAGTCAACTCAAATAGTTGAAGTAGTGGGTGTTGTGTTGACTGATGGTTGGTGTCGTGTAGAGTTGACTGTGTTGGTTGAAGCAGTGTTGTGTTGACTGATGGTGGGTGTCGTGTAGAGTTGACTGTGTTGGTTGAAGCAGTGATGTGTTGACTGATGGTTGGTGTCGTGTAGAGTTGACTGTGTTGGTTGAAGCAGTGTTGTGTTGACTGATGGTTGGTGTCGTGTAAAATGACTGTGTTGGTTGAAGCAGTGTTGTGTTGACCGATGGTTGGTTCTGTGTAGAGTTGACTGTGTTGGTTGAAGCAGTGTTGTGTTGACTGATGGTTGGTGTCGTGTAGAGTTGACTGTGTTGGTTGAAGCGGTGTTGTGTTGACTGATGGTTGGTGTCGTGTAGAGTTGACTGTGTTGGTTGGTGTCGTGTAGAGTTGACTGTGTTGGTTGAAGCAGTGTTGTGTTGACTGATGGTTGGTGTCGTGTTGAGTTGACTGTGTTGGTTGAAGCAGTGTTGTGTTGACTGTGATGGTTGGTGTCGTAGGGAGTTGACTGTGTTGGTTGAAGCAGTGTTGTGTTGACTGTGTTGGTTGAAGCAGTGTTGTGTTGACTGTGTTGGTTGAAGCAGTGTTGTGTTGACTGTGACTGTAATGGTTCTTTTAGCAGTGACTCAACACTCATGGTTGTTGCAGTGTTATGTTGACTGTGTTGCAGGTGCCCTGGCGGTTCTCGTGGGTAGTCAGGGGCAAGCTGTGTGCTCTGGCATTCCCAGAAGAAAGGGAGCACCTGCAGTATCTGGTGGACCATAACGTGGGCTACCTGGTGTGTCTGACCGAGGAGCGGGACCCTGACATACACGGACTTGCAGGTATACTGTCATGTCAAGGAAGATGTACTTCTGTAGATTTCACTGTGTAGGGTATACGCAAGGCTGAAATAATTAATCAATGCACCAGTGCAATAAATTAATGTGATTAATTAGTGATTAATCATGTGATTTGGGTTTGTATTCACACACTAGATACCATGTGATGTTAGTTTCTATTCACGCACTTGTTGTACCATGTGATATTTGTGTCTATTCACATACTATCAGAACTGTGTGATATTGGTGTCTATTCACATGCTAGCTGTACCATGTGATATTGGTATCTATTCATATGCTAGCTGTACAATGTGATATTGGGGTCTGTTCACATGCTAGCTGTACCATGTGATATTGGGGTCTATTCACATGCTAGCTGTACCATGTGATATTGGGGTCTATTCACATGCAGTGCCATGTTACAGGGCTGGTGAAGGTGGACATCAAGATGAAGGATTTCTCCAGCCCAAACCAGCACCAGGTTGCCAAGTTCCTCTCCCTGATGGACCACGCAGCCCAGCAACACAAGGTAACTATGTCTCTGATTGACACACTAGTTCACGCTGATGTCCCTGGTATATCTGGAAACAGTGGGACACAAGCTGCAGGCCTAGTGCCTTATTGGTCTGCAAGGATTCTATGAACTGGGTTTTGAAACCCAGATCTGTGTCTCTTCATGCCAAACCCATATCCTCAAGAAAGTGGGAAAAAGTTTAATAATTAGGAAAAAACAGGCTGGTGATTATTTAATTAGTGGTACTGTTGAAGCAGAACCCTTTCTGTGGATAGATACTTCTTCATTGCACTAGATGTGACGTTTCGGTGTAGATGCTAACACCGTTATCAAGCAAATGATCATTGTCTACCCATAGAAAGTGTTCTGCTTCATCATAGCAGTTTCTTGATGCCACTTAAAGAAGCTACTTGTACTGCTCTTTAGCCAGACTATGATCTGAAGATCGTCAATTTGACCCAGTTTTGTCAGAACCACATCAACACTCACTCAACTACAACTTGCTTTACTTTGCTCATTCCCTCTCCCCTGTATCCAGGCTGTGGCACTGCACTGTAGAGGTGGGCGGGGCAGGACCGGGACGCTAATCGCATGTTACCTGGTGATGGAGGAGGGAGTGTCAGCAGCAGAAGCCCTGCGGAGAACCCGTCAACTCAGACCTGGGTCTGTTGAGACCAAGGAACAGGAACAGGCCATCTATGACTTTGAGAAGACCATCAGACAGGTAACTTACCTCACCACAAATTATGCGCTTGGAAGTTTGAAATTTTATGTCATCATAATAAATTTCATTGGAAGTAATTCTGCTGAGTGGCCGTATTAAGCATGCTCTGAACAGTGCTGTGTGGCAATGTTAGACATGCTCTGAACTGTGCAGTGTGGCAATGTTAGACATGCTCTGAACTGTGCAGTGTGGCAATGTTAGACATGATCTGA
>VKKT01007371.1:43281-56347 GCA_008038995.1 Haliotis laevigata | reverse complement strand
AGGTATGTATGCCTCATGTTAACCAAGTATGTCTAATGAATGTAGTGCACGGCAAGGTATGTATGCCCCATGTTGACCAAGTATGTCTAATGAATGTAGTGCACGGTAAGGTATGTATGCCTCATGTTAACCAAGTATGTCTAATGAATGTAGTGCACGGTAAGGTATGTATGCCCCATGTTAACCAAGTGTGTCTAATGAATGTAGTGCACGGTAAGGTATATATGCCTCATGTTAACCANGTATGTCTAATGAATGTAGTGCACGGTAAGGTATGTATGCCTCATGTTAACCAAGTATGTCTAATGAATGTGGCGGTACATCGACACATTTGTTTCATAACGATTTAATTCTTTTCTGACACATCCTTAAACCTACACTTGCCGTAACCAGAAATATTTCTGCTTAAACCAACACCACACTGCAAATGATTTGCAGGATTAGCATATTAACTATTACCAATAGATTCCACAGGATGTTACACTATTTCAGGACCATGAACAAAACACTGGTCTCGTGGACGAGAATATCATGAGGGCCGAGAGGATCCATCACGATGCGATTGACGCTGTTGTGATGCACTGTACGATGATATGAACATTGTAGTTATGTGTTGTACGATGATATGAACATTGTATAAATGTGTTGTACGATTTGATTGACGCTGTTGTGATGCACTGTACGATGATATGAACACTGTAGTAATGTGTTGTACGATTTGATTGACGCTGTTGTGATGTGCATGTGTTATTCGATGTGATTGACATTCTTGTGATGTGCATGTGTTATTCGATGTGATTGACATTGTTGTGATGTTTTGGAAGATTATGTAAACATTGTTGTAATGTGCATGTGTTGTACCATGCGATTGACATCGTTGTACATAATGCGCTGAACGATGATAGGACCATTCTTGTAACTTGTTGTACGATTGGTTGGTTGGTTGGTTGGTGGGTTTGTTGTTTAACGCCGCAATATTCCAGCTATCTGGCGGCGGTCTGTAAATAATCGAGTCTGGACCAGACATTCAAGTGATCAACAGCAGGAGCATCAACCTTCTCAATTGGGATATGATGACATGTGTCAACCTTGTTGTACGATGTGATACACATTGTTGCGATGTGTTGTTCTAGGATGTCTCTCTATACAACGGTCATTAAGGTAATCTACTTTTTAATAAAAAATACCCCCCTCAGCTTGGCCTTGTCATGATTGGCTTTCAAATATTAGTTAATGTGTAAAATGAATTATCTGGAAGAAAGGGCCAATGTATACAAAATATTCACATGGGAGTTAATATAAAAATATGAATTGCTGATTCATACATTTTGCACTGTCTCAATAGCTTGTTTTCAGATGACACTTTATACATCATAAAAATAAAAAATTGGTTGACAGGTTTTTTTTAAAAAGAAGAAGAAGTTTTTCTGTTAATACTTTATCTTCGTGTCTACAGATGTAGACAGGATGTCAACACGGAATCCACAAACACTGACTGATGTCATCTACGGGTGGTGTCTTGTTTCTGGTGCGCTGTCACACAGGTTCACTGTGAGGTGCCTGTAATTTAAGCTGGCTTATAATTAATACATGCCTGATTAGAAGCTGTTTCTGTGGAGGTCTGTACTCAACATGCGACTTAATGTTAGAAGTTTCCTTTCCTTTTCTCTCAATGTTCCTTGCTGTTAATCGTCCTCACGTCATGCCGCACCAACGTCTGACCATTCCTCCCATCAAACCCTTAGTGCTTTGTGTCACAAGAATCTTTCAGAGCAACATTAAAGATTCTGTTATGGAAATAATCATCAAATCTTACAACACAACCCTTCACTACGTCATCACTCACTCGCTCACTCACTTTAAAGTATTGTCTTTTTTTATTCCTGTTGTGATCTCAGAACTGACTGTTTTCCACCATCAGTTCGTGAAGGACATCTTGGTTCACAGAAGATCCTTTATCTTCCCATAATCTTGATATAAAACTCTGTAACCTAATAACAAATACACATTACAGCTTTAATCATCTCCGGACATACGTTGACATTAATTCATTTCCGATTAAACAGAAAGGATAAGGAGAACATTAATATCATATGTCGTACCATCTTCTGTAATTCAAATACTGAGATGCCGTTTGTTTTCATGAAAACAGTCTTCTCAAATCAAATACAGAACTTCTAGTCAAGAGACAGAGTTATTATGTGCAATACGTACGCATCAGAATGAGAGCAGTTACATTGCATTACAAGAAACCAAGTTATCTAAGTGTCACATAATTCGTGATTTACGAGTTTCAAAGTGCTCTTTTTTTTCATTGTTGTATCATTGGTAATATGATAATGTTTGGAGTTGATGCTCTCATTTCTTTACCTGAAGGTTATGCTGCCATTTGTCATGAATAATGTTATACTTATTTCTTCTCAAATGTAGTGAATCTCTGCCAAGTGGTGTTTTTGTTCTCGGGCAGCCATAACAATGAACCGTTGTTTTATATAGTTGAAACCCAGCTCCTTCGTTGCTGCTCTCCACAGGCGAAGGTTGTAGCGCACTTGACATTATCAATGTTATTCCTAGATCTTTTCCATAAAGCCGAGCATTGGGGAACATTTATGTAAAATTCTCCGTTTGATCAACGAATCAAAGGTTTGGATTTTGTTTTTATCTCGAAAAACTGTCAATGAAAGGGCTATAAATGTATGCATCTTCTCTTCAGAAACCGCTCGACTGGTTTTACAACGAAGATTAACTGCGCGTTACATTAAATCCGCCGTCTACGATTATCCGACTGACGTTGTACAGCTATCACTGAAGTCGCCGTATTTCGCGTTTTCTCTGCATCAGTTTGTTTCAATATCTGTCTGTGTATACTCTGCAGAAACAAAAAAAACAGCAAAGGAGTTTTTAAGAAGTATACGTTAACAGTTAATTTCTAAAAAATCTTCATTTCCCTTTTGACAATGTCAGTGTACAGTCCACTATTTCCAGGAAGGTTGATATTGATCTTCCAAATGTACAGATATTAAGTAAACTAAATAGATAACACCTTAACTAAATAGCATAATGCATGAAGACCAAAATTGTAGAAATGATGGTACATTGCAATTTATCTTCGAGTTGTAATTATCTAAATTATATGCAATTTTGATCTTTTTTTAATATGTGAAATATTTGGATGTCTATTCGCTAGTCTTGATCTGAAATTATTGTATTTTGTGGTAATTATGATGCGGTTGAGCACATCATTTCTTTTCTCAGGGTATCCAAATAATACCTTTTTTCTTATCTAAATGAAGAAGAGTGTCTGTTTTATATTGAATCCACCCAATAACATTATTCCAAATCTCTTTGACAACATGACATTTTTAGAATATGTGTATTATGGCGACACTTGTTATACAGAGAGTACACGCATTGGTTTCGATCAATTTCATTTTTGATAGCATTTCGTTTGTTGATATACACCTGAGAATAATACTGTATTCTTAAAAGTTGGTGAGATTGTCACTGACTGAGGTTCATCATGGCACACATGAAACAATCGAATGTACATCAGGGGACCTTGAGAGTCATGACACCAAGTGGATGTTGTGGTTCTTCAAACAGGGCGTTGAAAGTCTTGCCGTGTGAGGTCGGGCGTTGTCGTGTTGAAATAGACTTTTGCCGGTTACATGGGAAGCAAGTGTGGCCGAAGAACTTCGACTGTGTAACGTTGTGCCATTAAATTGCCTTAAACGTGCACCAAGTCTGTTCTACCGGTGTGTGAGATGGCAGCTCATATCATTACACTACTATTATTAACCTATCCTCTTCCTGCATATATATAGCTTCGAGCATAAGGTTCCCCATGACGTCTGCAAACACGGCGTCTCCCGTCTGTACGGAGAAGCAAACAACGTGACTCAAGCACGTCCCCAACGCTGCTGGCCATTCTCACAGCCATACTGCCGTAGCGGCCGAAGATGCTGATTGTCAGAATGACGCCTCAAACAGAGCGGGCCTGTTTGGTTTGGTTTTCACAGTTACGTTTCTGCACATGATCCCAGGTATAGAAAACTAGAGGAAAACCTTGGTGCGAGTCGCGAGTGGGACCACTCAGAACAGTAAACCTGTTCCATCATGTATGGCAGCTGTCAGTTTGGGGAGAGCCAACACGAAGTCGTGTCAGGGGTAGTCAGCACTTTGGTGAAGCCAGGAACACGGGCTGGTGCTGACGCCACGCCTACATCCGACCTCGCGGCGCCCTGTTTCAGATGGCTGAGATAACACCAGGAGCTGCAAGAAGACGAATGGACGGAACAAGGCGACAAGGAAAGAATAATTGTTTGTCTTATCTCAACGATGTGTTTGCATCTTGTTTAACGCCGCACTCAGTAGTATCCAAATATGACGGTGGTTGAATGGAGCTTACCAGACAATTCATTAAATAATATCATTACAGTTCGGATACGACAACATATAATAAAGTAAGTGCACGAGCCGGATTAAACGGTACATTTAATCGCAAAATGTGGGTTTTGAAGACACCTTGTAACCCGGTATCCTCAAGGATGAAATGTTGGGGTTCGGAAACCCCACAATATATACAACTTGTAAACAAGTCCCCTATCTCGACAGAGTAGTGCAGTAGCTAGTGCGTTCGCTTGAAGTGAAGTCTCAGCGAAGTCTATATGCCATCATATAGACATATATGTAAAAATATAACTGGTTGTCGTGAACGGATCCCGGAGTGTTAGTAAGCAAAGAAAAATATAACACAGACCAACTTTATTAAAGAAATGTAACATGTCAGTTTACAGATAGCGATCACATATCAAATTTAAACGTATGGACAAGCTACATAGTTTTACACAGTAGGCACTCACTCGAAAACAGCAAAAACATAGTTCAGTAAACACCAGCTCGCATCCTAAAGATTTCGACTTTTTTTTCATGACTGTTGGCCGAGTTTGTGTTTGGAAACACTGCATATGCCCAACGGAATACCTTGGAGCAATTAACGTTTAGCGGTTGGTGTGCGGTGACTTTTTCATTTGGCTGCAAACCTGACGATGAGAAAAACCTGAATGGACAGCGGTACATCACTGACATCCTGGACAGGGTTGTTGTCCCACATTTTGATGGCCATCCTCTGAACACAAGGTCGTTATGGACGACAATGCTCGATCACATCGTCCACGTGCCTTTGCTGATTTCTTACTTTAAGATGCGGTAGCAACTCTACCTTGGCCTAGGAGTCCAGATCTCAGTCGCATGATATGTTTGGGACATCATTGGTCCCAGAAAATGCCTGAGAGATTCACTAGTACAAATCTTGATGTGTTGTAACAAGCCCTCCACCAATAATGAAACGCAATACCTCAACGCCAAATTCTATGTCTTATAGAGGCGATGAGGAGGGCCAGGGATGGCATTGCAGTTGATGGAAGATATATACCAGATATATATTGACAGTGTGCTCGGATAGTGATACACTTATGTCATTCCTTGAGCATTATATGCCAGAATGTTGACAATGGCCCCATTTGTTAACGTAGTACGACTACAGCTATCAGCACTACAAGATGAGTACACAGTTGGCCATGTATGTTGTTGTGAATACACTAGTTGTTCGTTCTGCTGTGTAGCAGGAACAGTCAGCCCTTTAATGACCCAGCTGGATGACGATTTACATTTACGGAGGATGATTTACAGCCAAGAAGAAGGATCTACACATCAAAACTGCTTATGTAAAACAAACATGATTACCCACAAACAAGAAAAACTACCTACTAACAAAAGTGATCTACAAACAAGAAGGACTACCTACTAACAAGAGTGATATAAACAAGGTCTAATTACTAACAAGAGTGATCTATAAACAAGAAGGACTACCTACTAACAAGGGCGATCTACAAACAAGGACTACCTAATACGGATAATTAACGGCCAAGAACTATATTCTACATAAATAATCTTCATAAATAACTGATTCCAATTCTCACACATTAACAATACATAATATAGTGGAATATCTCTGATCTGGTAGTCTGTGCGTTTTCTATCTGTCCGTAGTGCCTGTGAAGACAGTCATCTCAAAAAGATGTTGCAG
The DNA here is from genome assembly GCA_008038995.1 of Haliotis laevigata. NCBI lineage: Eukaryota > Metazoa > Mollusca > Gastropoda > Lepetellida > Haliotidae > Haliotis > Haliotis laevigata. The sequence goes on along the minus strand of VKKT01007371.1, from coordinate 50,259 downwards.
TAGCTCTGTTCACAATCACAGTAGGAAACACTAGAGACAAATCATAACCTGAGATTGCCGTGGAACAGAAAATCAAAAAATGGGAGTACATCCCCATGCTTCGAAAACCGTCGCTGACCAGGATGGGGGTCGGTAGTCGTCAGCCACGAAAGAGATGTAATTCTCTGGAAAACACTCGGAACAGGCTGCATGACACGTGCCCTCCACCACCCGACCGTCATCTGACCATACCACCTTCGCTTCACCGTCATTCGACGTCCATCGTGTGTTTGGGTCAACCAACAGGCCAGTTCCTCTTGTGTCAATGCGGAATGATCCCACCGAGAGGGCGCTGCAGCCGGACCTCAGAGAACAGCCCGCGGCCATTCCGTACGTCAGTACTGGACAAGAAGCTGACGCAGTGGCGTACATTGTAACGTGAATATTCCAATCCACATACAGGTCTTGGGGCGTTGAAGCAAGCTTTACTTTCGAGAAGGTTGTTGTCCCACAAGCAGGATACCCTAAGGAACAGTCGGTGTCGATGATGAAGTCGGTGTAGTTAGAATAGTTTATACCATTCAAGGTGATGTATTCATTAGGAGATCCAGAATTCATACCGGCACAGTAGACGCGAATCCTGGTATGGAGAGAGTAGGAGTAGAGCCAGTACTCCCCATCCTCCGCGCCGGAGTTGCAGGATTGTATTGAAGAACAGGAACTGTGGAGGCGAACGCAGGTTCCATTGCCGACCCAGGTACCGTTTTCGGAGCAGACACTTTCCCCGCTCTTGAAATACATGGGCCCGCACGTCAGTTCAGTTCCGAAAGGGATCAACGTTGTTCTCGTCCCGTCACTGCTGTTGTCGAGGCAGTAGGAGACAACACACGTTGCGGTGTTGTTCACATCAGTGCAGACAGAGTCTTCCGAGCAGGTGTGACCCGCGCAAACACCAGCCAGGTGCTCTGGCCAGTCGGCGATGTTGCTGAATACTGTATTCGTGGTACTGATGATCTGTGTAGTCGTGGGCGTGGTGCTGTCCTCAGCATTAAGTTGACACATGCCGTTACTGACGTTGAAGTTAAAAGACTGGCATTTGTTCCGAAGAAGGCATTCTTTCACACATACCATCAAGCTGCTTGATAGAAAATGTTCAAAACTGGAATTTTGTAACCAGACATTGTGTGTGAGTTTGTCGAAATTCTCCAAAGCGCTGCACGTACCCTTGCTGTTGCCAACAGCTGAACCGTTTTGTAACAGCAACAGCAGCAGTGGTGTCAACAACATCGGTGTTTGCAACGCCGTCATCGTGGATGTACTGAGTCTGGACTTGAGGGAATGGACTACAAGTTGACCACGTGAGACTGCTGCAGATTGATCTGATCACAGTGTTAACGATCTCCGATAATATCTGGGTATGTTTCGTGCATGTAGTGAATAGAAGTGTATATTCCTTCTATAATATTCATGCTATCGATTACCTATGTTCATAGTAAACGGTTGTTTGGGTTTTTTTGTCATGGAGATAAAGAACTCAAAGCATCATGTTTCTGGTGTTAATTGGTATCGTTTTGCCCCGTTTGAGATGGCGGAGATAACACAAACAGCTTTAAGAAGACCAATCGAAAGAGCAATATTCCAGCAAAAGGGTCGGACTGTCCAGTAATTTATATCATGGACACCGACAAAACGTATTTGTGAAAACAATGCAAATGTACAGAGAATCAACATAAATATTTTGAAACGTGTTTTGATTGTAACTTACAAGTCATAAACACTGTGTACATTTTGCCAAAATACCACCAAAGTGCGACTTAAAGCGCGTCATTATACTCGGCCAGCGAAGACGATTCAGTCCTTGTGGACGGGTCCCGGAATGGTCGACAGCACGCAGTTGTCTCATGTTGCTGCTCCTGAAGTAACCCATCGCTGTTGATGACGTCACTGTGAGCATCCGGTTGCGTGGATGGAGAATGCACTGGTGATGGTCATTTTGGAGGATGGTCACTCCCTGTCTTCCAGTGCTGAGACTGTCAGATGTCTGACCACTGGTTGACTAACAATCCCAATCGTGCGATACAACAAAATCATGATTTTCGTTATATCCTATGCACCACCCTGTAAAGGATTTATGTGGTGTCTTGGCAGCACGAACACAATGTTACAATCAAAACACTTTTCAAAAATTTGATGTAACATTTTTAACCAAATAATCCAAACTTTCCAGGCGTGTATTGCCGAAGTGACGTTAAATTTTAACTCACTCACTCATTTTCAGGCGTGTACTTTCATTTGTAGGTCAGTATATTTGTATATTACCTTGCATACTCCGGACCTAACAGAGAAACAGCACGTTTTTCATATGATTTTACTAATCGAAATGTTTACCATGTTGAGAACCGCATCAATACAGCATTACAATGTACTATAATTACCTTCCGTAATCAGTATAATCGATTGTTAGTCCACACTACGCATTCTCGTCCATGTCTGGTATATTTGGTGTCGGATTAACTCCGTGGTAAGAACATGTACTTCAACATAACACATCCACCCCCTATCTATACAAAACCAATCCACCCAGTCTATACACAACACATCCACCCCCTGTCTATACAAAACCAATCCACCCAGTCTATACACAACACATCCACCCCTATCTATACACAACACATACACCCCTATCTATACACAACACATCCACCCCTAACTATACACAACACATCCACCCCTATCAATACACTACACATCCACCCCTATCTATACAAAGCCAATCCACCCAGTCTATAGAAAGCCGTGGCCAGCAATGCTCTCGGACTGTTTCTCCACTAAGCACGCCACCACAGAGTGATATGTGAGTCAACGTCATAGCTAGCTTAGGTGTTGCATACAAAGAGAGGAACAAACGCCTTTAGATCGCTACTGGTTCGATTCCCCACATGGGTACAATGTGTGAAGCCCATTTCTGCATGGTGTCCCTCGCCGTGATATTGCTGGAATATTGCTAAAAGCTCTACATACCATACTCACTCACTCACTCACTCACTCACTCACCTTACATTACATTTTATTACATTACAATACAATACATTACAATACAATGCAATACATTACATTACATTACATTACATTACGGCAGTTAGACTCAGACATTTTCTGGAGCCGATTCAAAAATGAAGGCCTTGGCTTAGAGTTTCTCAACGATCTCCGCTACAATCACTGTTATCATCATCTACTGTGGCGTTACCACACTATTGTCATGAGAACTGAAACAATATGTTCCCAGAGATACGCCCCAGCTCCCCCTTCCCGGGGACCACTCACGAACACGCAGAGCTCTGAGTGAACACACCGCTGAGAACGTCAGGGCGAAATTAACCTTATTCAAATGTGGCGGTACCTTTGAACGAACAGTAGAGATTCCAGCATTCCAGATAAGTGGGAAGTCTGATGTGTCGTGTGGGTTGTCAATACAGCTTATTGTTTACAGTTTGAAAAGATCAACATAATTATTATTTTATTAAAATATGTTCATAGTATGCAGAAATTTAAGATTTCTGTTTTAAATACAGATGACGCTCTTCCATAATATTTTGATCAATGAATTTCAATAATTAAAATCGTATACCGAAGATGAAGATTGGAGTATGTTAAATTGTAATGACACTTTAAACTCCAACAAGAATTGGAGCCGTTTTGTGTTTCATTTCCTTCTCCATTCTTGAAAATACTAGAGAATTCTGACAACATTTATCTGTACATAGGGTTTGTCCTTGTGTTCGGCGCTCATCATTTTAATAAATTGTCCTATTTTATTGATTAAATCTATGTCGAGATATTTGTCTTTTAAAGTATGCATTTTTCAACCGACTATAATTAATCTGCATATGCATATCTGTTAATAATGTCGACACACGCTTTATCTAAAGATACTATCCCCAATATTATATGCATGTTCTTGTTAAATCAATAACAAAAAATAACACTTTATGGTTGAAAGCGATCGTAGACCCCGATTCCAAATGTAAAAACTGAAGAGAAACGCTGATGTTTTTGGACTTTGTCATACTATGTATATTCATTTGCTTTTTGAAATGCAAAATAATTAGACAACAACACTGATGCGATACAGAGGATGTAACGGTGTAACTGTATGCTTCAGGAAACTGTAATCTTGTCCTGGGCTCGTCTAGCAATGGCTAATATACAAAGACAAACCACCCACTTCTATCCATCCAAAATTATCGAAATTTTGTGTTGCTTCACACTACTTTCAAAATAGTCTGGGTACTGGGTAGATATTAAAGTTTAGGCTATCGACTCCGTCGTTATGGGGATCGCTATCACAGTTAATAACATTTCTATGAGGTGAAATCTTTGATGCGTTCTTCGTGTGCCCGAAAGGTCGATTTGAATCACTAATTGTAATCTAAAGTATGTTATTTATATTTATTGCAAAGTATGGCAACATCTTGGATGAAGATAAAATATACTTACGACAGTTATGGATATATCTTAGATTTGGCAAGGATAGGTTTGGAAATATGCTGCGACAGTTATGGATATATCTTAGATTTGGCTAGGATAGGTTTGGAAATATGCTACGACAGTTATGGATATATCTTAGATTTGGCAAGAATAGGTTTGGAAATATGCTGCGACAGTCTACGGTTTCCTTAGGATAACTTTACGATACTTTTAGGGCTAAAATTGTTGGAACTCGAAGCCAAGTGTGAGTTGGCTGAAGGGTATACATCATTGTGACTGAGAACAGTCGTTGTTCTCAACAGTGATGGTAGCCAAGTCCATTCACAGATTGACACGTATAACGGTACTCAGTGATGCTGCACGACCAGTTTATGGAAGAATGGTACAAAATATACACCCCTAGTCCTGTTGGGTATCTATCGACAGACACGGGTTCTGCTGATTCATGCTTGTTGACTTAATGACTTCTGTGATACAGTATAAAACACCAAACAAACATACGTCGCGGCCGACGATTGCCGGACATTCAACATTACCTCGGCTCGTAGAACACTCGGAACGCTCGGATAGTAACGACATCGTGTTTGAGAGGCAGTCGGGAGTTGTGAAGGAAGGGTAAGATACATAGATGAACAACTTATTCATTACAACCGAAGCAAAGACACCGTTCATCAATATATAGTCTATCCTTTAGTGTAGACATGTGACAATACCCCTTCAGCTGATACAGGCAGGATGTACTTGTACATTGGCAGGGGTGGAGAGGGTTGTGGTGGAGGTTCTTCAAATTAGTAGTAGTAGTAGTAGTAGTAGTAGTAGTAGTAGTAGTAGTAGTAGTAGTAGTAGTAGTAGTAGTAGTAGTAGTAGTAGTAGTAGTATCAACAATATGTTACTACTACTACTAAATATTCTCTACTACTGCTAATACAACTACTGGGCCCAGCGTGTTCCTGACCGTGTCCCGCTATAACCGTGTAGAGTGACAGTGATGGTGATGGTGTCTCTATGCTCCAAGTCCCCGTCTCTATCTCGGTCGATCCCCTTGATCGTAATAAAGCGTTTACTGGACCGGTAGCTGTATTGCCTGGGGGTGCAGCTCAAGAATCCATGCATCTCCAGCTTGTGACAAATATTCTCTACAATATTGCTTGCTTTGAAAACACATCAAACACTGTTCCTCCGATAAAGCCTAGCCGCCATAATACTATAAAGAAGTAGTTTTCGGGGCAATGGCATCATCGGTAAATCAATATTATGCCTAATGTTGCCCTAGTAATCCCAGAAACGTTTGACAAAAAGTCAACTGGAGATGCTGAGAGTTTTCAAGTCATGTCATTAACGGAGACCAAATTGAAAAACAAAGCTGCTTCAGTCAGCTTGCCCCGAGCCATCATTACTGAGTTCTCTGCACGTGATCTGCACCACGGCCTCATCCCTTCATCAGCCACGGTGCACCAAAGATGGAACTGTGGAATTATGGCTGCCAGAAGTTCACGGGCAATGTTTTATCTAAATTCCCTGTTTTGTTTTCCAGTATTTGGATATTGTGATGAAGTTAAAATACGCTGAAGTAGAAACGATTCCAGATTAAAGGGCTTCCATTCTTCGTAACTATAATCTTCTCAGTGGGATGGAACCATAAATCTTGCACATGCAAACACACGCGGGCTCGAGTGTCGCTATACTCACAGGTGTGTGCGTGCGTGTGTGTGTGTGTGTGTGTGTGTGCGTGCGTGCGTGCGTGCGTGTGTCGTACGTACATATGAGTGTCTTTGTTTTACATGTATGTGTGGGGATGGGTTTCGAGCGAGGAGCCAAGTTCATTTCCAGACCAAGGTGTGATATGGTGGAGCCAAATTATTCCTGGCTCGGTTGAACTAGTTCCAACAATGGTCACTTCCGTCCATGGCCTTTGTTTCGCCATTATAATTACTCTTACACTGACAGCAGATGGGATGTACACAGAGACGGTAGGGTAGCCTAGTTTAAAGCGTTCACGTCTCAACTCACATGGCTACAAAGTGAAACCCATGCTGGTGCCTCCGCAGTGGTAATGCTGGGTGTTGGTAAAGGAGGCCTAAAACAATACTCACTCCATTAATGATGCAGCTGATTAAGCATGTATCCTAGCCCCTGCACCAAGAGTGGGTTTCAGACACTGCACCATGTACGGAATCAAACCCGAGATTGTTGTGTGACTAAACATGTAACTACACAAGGTGAAAGTGTATAAGTCAACTACGAGTGTGTATGTATAGTATGACCAGAAATTATTGAGAATTTTAGGAATATGTTTAATTAGATTTCTAGTATAAATAACCTTGACCAGCTATCAAGTGCTTGGTTTCATTCAAGAGAGACAACTCCGTTAATCCTTTTTCATTAGATTGTGAAGAGTTCTCCCCCTTTGTTTACTTGCTAGCAGACGACATTTTCAGTGATCCTCATGATGGATGATTTAGAGAAGGGGAAGTTGATTTAAGAGTATTATAACAAGGACATCAGATCAGC
>VKKT01007370.1:43522-59288 GCA_008038995.1 Haliotis laevigata | reverse complement strand
TCCTTCTATCCATCTGATTATCCGTCCTTCGCTGCCTCCCCTCTTGTCATCATATCATCCGCCCACCCAATCCCATAAAGTCAAATTCCAACTATTCTGTCAGGGTACATAAAACTTGTGAATGTAGACATCCACTTTTCTCACACTACTCCAAACACTGTCTGCAAAGCTAGAACTCATTATTTAGCAGATAAACAACAACAACTCAAATGATTTTCAAGATTTTTATTTCATTTGATTTATTTCTGTGTAATCATTGTTCTCTCACCTGTAGAATCATGCTATATACATGACTATCATTATGCCATTTATAATTACAACATAAGAGACATGGCAACGTACCTGTGATTTAATTGTCCTCAAAGTTATGTGGTTGAGTCACAACATATACCCTCACCACCACAACGGTCACCTCACCAAGGTCAACAGGAAAATGGGGCCCAAAGCAGAAAAGTCAATTTGTGTATCTGGTTGTTTTTTTTCTGTTAATTTAAAATTTGATACAGGTGACTTTGTTTGCCATGTCTGTTGATTTGGTCTGTATTTGATACAGCTGAGTGGAGCTTCTCCACACAATACATACAACCGATTTCAACTTGTTTTGTACATACAATTTAAGCATGTTGTAATGCCAGTAGTATTCCAATCATGGAACCCTTGTTTCAGAACACTTTAATACTTTTTGAATGAAAATATATGCTAAAGTGAAGGCTACAATATGTCTTAATTCAATTCTATTTTTGCTGCTATTAGTTAATTACAATCTGAAAAATCATTTTATTCATTATTTTATTACATTCAGTCAAAGTACATCTGACATTATTAACTGATATTCAAAATTCAGTTCTATCAAATATTATTTTCAAATAAGATTATATTTTCAAGCCTTTGAAAAATAATCCACCTGTATAGAAAATTATAAAAGCATTATAAATGTACAAACATTTGACAATTACAGTTTGAAATTTGTACAATCATTACAGTATCATACCCTAAGCAATAGACGTATGTGTTTTGCGGGTTGAAATTTACTGCTCATAAGAAATGAGTGTTTCCATGATAGATTAGCTTTCAGAATTGTAAGAATCAGTTTTTTTAAAGTGTTTTAAAATCCATCACAGATTAACTTTATTAATGGGAATAATCCTGTGTGTGTCTTTGATTTATTATTTTAAGTGAGTGAGTTTGTTTTACACCGCTTTTAGCAATATTCCAGCAATATCACGTCGGGGACACCAGAAATGGGCTTCACACATTGTACCCATGTTGGGAATCGAACCCAGGACGAACGCTTTAACCACAAGGCTACCTCACTGCCCCGATTATTTTGAATAACACGAGGATCTGTTGGTCCTTACAGAGTTGTAAATATTGCATCATACTCCAGAATGTTTAGCTTCATTTGTATACATGCCGATCTCTCTGTATGGCAATTTGAAATGTATGCTATGAAGTGTATTGGGTAAACCAGAATTTGTATAACAGGGTGGGGAGGACACCAGTCACTACGGAATGACCTTGTTTGGGTTTCCGTTATCAACATAACTGTGTCGTCAGGATCCAACCACTTGTGTCGGCGGTTATCTTCATAATACTTAAACTTTAGATTGGTTCTGCCTTAGGTACAAAACCTAGGGTAGGATAGAGCACTCTGAAGAGGTTGCATGTCATCAAACTGCCCCCATCAATGTTACTTACTTGGTTAAAGGAGTATGGATATCTGTACTATTAATTGTTTGTTGAAGGTGATTTGTTTATTTAGCATTTGTAAAGATTCAGGCTCAACATTCAGGTACAATGTAATGAAATATTTCTTATGATGTACTTGAGAATCAAGAATTACAAGTGGTATGGGATACTGGCCATGAAAGTACATGGTGAATAAATACCATATAGCATTGTTGGTATAGAATTAATTGAGTTTTTGAAAAAAAAGTATTCAAAATGATGAAAATGATGATTTTTTAAAAATATGATTTTGTGTTTATGATCATGTTATACAGTGGAGAGGAATGATGGCTTTGTTTGGACTTTGTTGGGTTTAAAACTTTGTTTGTATTTGTTGGCTATTCAGTCTAGACATAAAACTGCTATATAATCATTTAAATATATACATATGATTAATAATGTACACATTATATCAGATATCCCCTTTTGTATGATGAATTCCTAATTCAGTTGATTTGAACAGATTTGGTATAATTCATTATTAACATTTTTAACTTGCAGTTATGTTGTAAAGGTAAAGAATTAATGAGAGACATTGAAGGGGAAGTGATATAAATTAGCACCAATCAGTTGAAACACATTTATTTCAAATTCATTTCTCGACACAAAGACTCAATCACAGTCACGTCACATGACATCAAAAGCATACACAAACAAGTCTGTCAGTATCATGTGTTATTATTTACTTTTTGTTTGTTTTATATTAAAAGATTGTTCGTGAATACTATTAACTCATTTACTTAAGTTATTATCTAGGGGTTGTTATTAGATATTTCATGTAGCTTGATACAAGATGAATGCTTTTTTGACAACCGTTTTATTTTGATTTTCGGAATATCCCAGAATTCCTTGTTTTCTCACATTATTTCATTCACACAGACATCACAATACACACGACATACTGTCCGCAACACACAATACACAAATCAACACACTGATCCTTATAAATTAATACTGTATACAACAACGATTTGGCATTAGGCCACATATATGACAAAAAGCAGTCTTTTCCTCAAATCTGCAATATTTAAAGCTAAATTAGTCCACATATAATTCTTGGAACACATATGACTTTGTCAATAGCAGCCTGGAATCAGCAACATTCAGTGAATTTCCAATCAAAATCCGGACACATCACATCAGTCTAATTTCGAATTTCACATTCGACTTCATTCTCAACAATTCCTCACTCATGATGAACATCTTGCATAGACGTTGAAAGGAGAAAGTTAAAGGCACTGTGTCTGTGGTGATCAGGGGAAAAGTCCATGGTTCAAAACCCAAAAAACACTTCCTTCAGTCACAACAGTCCGGTTTATTATTTTGGGGAAGGTGAGCTTCTGGTTCTGAAAATCTTCTCCCATGTAGACATTTGTTGAAATGGAAATGTCAGGAAAGAATTACAACCTGTTGAATTGTCCAAAACATTTTGCTCAGTGTTCCTTCAATCATAAGAATATCTTCTTTTTGTACGATTGTTGAAGGTTAGCTGCATGTTCAATATTCTCCCATAATTGTTTACATGGGAATGTCAGGAAAGAATTATAACTTGCTGAATTGCAAAAAGTACTTCGTGTGTCCTCACCAGGACATTCTTTTCCTGTTATTCAAGCAGTTACTTGACATTAATCATCCAGTGTGTAAATGCCACCGGAATCGGTGGCCATTATTCATAAATGCTTTTGGTTGGCGCAGTCTGTGGAAGATTTGAAGGCGGCATAGCTGTGGTTTTATAAATAGCGACCAGAAATTGTCCATCTTTGCAGATTCAGGTCTTAAAATGGCAGCGTGATTTTTCAACACAGTTGGAATGTAGGTTCACCAGTAATAAGCCTTTCCATCTTTAGTCTTCTCCAGGAAAAACTTTTTGATGAACTTTTTTCTCCATGATTTGTGCTTTAATAATGTCTTGAAGTTTGGTGGCAGCGGTGCCAGTTCAGGCTTCCCAAGGTAGTCTGACGAAAACTTACTCTCCATATTGGTACAGTTGGAATCTGGAACAGATAGTCATTCATGGTAAATAAATTTATCTTCTCAAATTGGCTAACATAGGAAATATTGCTGCAGTGAAATACAGTTGAGCACTGTTGTGTCGAACTCTGATAATTCGATATCTCGGTTGTCTTGATATAACCTCTCGGTCCCGGCAATATCCGGAGATATCTGATGATATGCCCTGGTCGGATGTCTCGAAGTTCGGACAACTTGATTTTGTTTTCTTGGACCCATGAATATCGAGACAACAGTGCTCGACTGTATACCACATTGATGTTCTGACCATTGTGACATCATCAAAATATTATGATGTCATAATTGAATTGCAAAGCCCTTTTTAACTGGTTGGCTTAACATTTTAACTGCAAGTATGTTGTTACTGTTTCAAACTGAAAAGGTTGGACAAATAATTTGAGATCTTGCAATCTTTTCCTTTAATATAAAATATGTCAACACTTGTCAATAAAAGTTTTAGACTGGGGTTTGTAGTCTAGAAAAAAAGAGATGATACTTCAATAAATAATTGTATATTGATAATATTGGTATGGATTTTGAATATATGATAAAAATAGTTTACCTGGTGACTCCCAGAACTCCACAGTGATTAGACTATGCCCAGCAATCCAATCTTTTGATTGGTGGAAATGGTTACAGTCCCATAATGCAACATGACCTTTTGGCCGATTCAGCTTCTTCGTGTATGTTATCACTCGAAGAATACCCTGTTTCCCCCAGAAATTCTTCTTTGTATCAATGGGGTCCATTTGGTGTAATTTTGACACAGTTGGGTATCCATATTTATCTGCCATGAAAGGTCCATATGCTATTGGGTGGTATATATACTGTAAGCCATCTTTACCAGGAACGCTGTCCGTTCCGTATTTGGATAAACGGATGATATTTCTCCCAAGGGAGTGAACTCCACTGACTTTGTTTAGTGCATAGGACAGGCGTAAGGCACTTGTGTCGTGTAGAAGAAGATTGCTGTGGGTTCCGATCATCGTCAATAGATGATGATTGTGGAGGCGCCCCCCGAAATTCCAGTATCCGGGATAATTGGCTTGAAGTTTTGCAAAAGATGGAAGCTGTATCTGGAAAATAAAAGTATGAATTTAAGCTATGATTCATTACAGAATTTAAGGAAGAGTGATAGCTGTTTGATACAGCTGTTGCGTACCAGTCATAGTTTATATAATCTTACTCTTGTGACTTTTGTAAATGTATTATACCACAATACATTCCCTAAAACCTATACTTATTGTACGGGTGGTCAGGCTCAGTGATGAGATTGACTAGGGCAAGGACGATTCACCGATGCACTGATACATCACGATACATTTAAGTTTGATACAGCTATGGTATCGTCGACTGGTGTATCGATACAAAACGATACACAAGTTTTTTTCAAAACAGTATTATCTTAAACATGTTCAAGTACTTATCTAGAGAAAAATGTGCCAATATCTATGATAGAGTTACTCGTTTGTTTATTACAGTAGTGTTATTGTTATACACGAATACATTGAAATAAATCATTTTAAACATTAATATTGTCTCATTCTTTCAAGGTGTATGTATCGTGATACGTATAGTTTCGCAGGTAAAATATCGCGATATGTATCATATCGTGACATAACGTATCGTCCTAAGATTGACTGTATGTCATCTTATCCCAACTGTACAAATTGGTGTTCATGATGTCAATCACTTGATTGTCGGGTCCATATCATATATTGGGAGTGTTGCTGACTGCAGCATTAAACGACAACTTACCAGCAAACAAATAAAACTAACAAACAATGGTTCTCCTGGTCATACCTTCGTTAATCCCACATGCAGCTTTTAATTCCGTTTAAATAAACACACTCATGGATATTGAAAAATGTCTGAAGGCTTGGCTGGACCTTAAACTTCAAGTAATGCATCATTGTGTGCCATACTTGAATAGGATTAAGTTTGTTTTGTTGTTTATGCATTGATTAATTCATATCATTCTTGTGTTAGTATCGTGTGTCCCGGCAGAGAACAGTGGATGCATTTATAACAGGACTGCAAGTCATGATCTGAATGCTTGTCTCACACGACATGTAGCAATATTGATATAGCTTGTAATAATCTTATCGGAAATCAGATTTTTATGTGGCTTTATTCAATAAAATGTCAGGTGATATTTGTCAAACAAGTCTTCAATGTCAGCGAAGTTAAATGAGTCAGCTTTTGAAAAATGTTATCTTGAGAAGTATGTCGTCTCCCACTGTGTCCGAACCTACAGTATTAAGACAAATGTTGTTGAGGAAATTCTTTAACCCCTACGCAGTGAAATATTTTAAATATTAGACCGATGAAAACACCTACAAATAAGATGTTGTTATGGAGAGAAAAAGATGTGTTTTCATATGAATACATTCAGTTAAAGGTTTATGAAAATGTCGGAGGAATTGTGACCTACATCTGACCTCTACCTTGTACTAGGGGATAGATTAAGGGTTAAGCAGGACAGGCCTGTCTATCTTGGCATGTCCACGTGTACCGCATACTGGCAAAGGCCATGAGAATCGTGAGCTAGGTCATGTGACATATTACTGTGTCACTCGCAATGAAGACACAATCATTCAACAGTAAGGAAAACACAAGAACATCAAATACAAAGTTCTTTACAGCGAATTCTACATAATTCACATTTTAACCTCAGGGGCCTTTTGTGAGCTGTGTTTTGAGGGTGAACTGCTCGACAGTGATATACCATTAAGCGTAGGGGGGATTACTCAGGCTGCATTCATCACAAACATTTCAACTTTCGTGAACTCATTTTTTACCACGTCTTAGCATGAGCTAACTCGGCTTCAAATCTTGGTCAACATATGCAAGAAAACAAAACTTGAGGGCATGAAAAACATATATTCTGTGTCTTCTGTCCATTAAACAATAAATGCTGTGAAAGGTTTCAGAATGGAAATGGAAACATGGAGTCTCTTATTCACGTCACCCTTCCTATTGAAATCAAGTTTCTCAGAGATCATTAAATAGCCATTAAACCACAGCGTTTCGTCTTTGTTCTCGTATATTTGCATGTCCGAGAGTAGGTCTGCCAGTGGCCCCAAGGGGGCAGATCAAGGAACACTTATGTTGATAAGTAGATGGCTTAGGGATTGATACCATTGAAGCTGCAGGCCAAACATGACATTGACAGGGGCTGATCAGTCGACCTGAGAGGATATATTTCACCTTCACACCAACCTACAACACATGCCATAAAACACAGGCGCACAACGTGAAGCCGGATGCATGTGTAATTTTGACATTACGGGAAATTGGTTGAAGTGGATGCTGTGAGTAGTTGTGCAAATTTTGTGTATAATGACAACCCCTCAGGCCGATGGTTAAGTGTAGTCAAGGGAAACTTCAGACCATTCTGCATGGCTGACCACCGGTCAAATTCAGTGGTATCATAGACTGACTGCAAACATGTTTTGTAAATGAAGAGCTTCAACAGGTACTCACTGCTATCACATCTCAGTGTCACTCGGACTTCGTATGATTGATGTATGATTAAGTGGGTTTCATACACTGTAGGGAAAACGTGAGAGCCATTTTGAGAGCCATCATCAGCAGTGATTGATGTCAATGGCTTGGTTTCGCTTTGGTTTGACTACACCACTACAACAATAGTTCTCTCCCCTTCAGATAAACATTAAAGCTGATTAAGTGGTGTCGACTTCAGCCATATTTAAATGTTTGAGGTTTGCGAACCTAAGTGTTTTTGAATGAAAATTGGTTCTTTTTGAAAAAGATGTTTGTTATGTCATGCTGAAAAAAATATTGAATAAATTTGGAAGATATTTGACATGCTTATGGTAATATTTGACAAAGACTCAGACAGAATATGGTTTGTGGAAAGGCTTTCTGTTTTCGACACACCTGTCATAAATGCTAATTCTTCAATCAGAATGAATAAAACATGAAACAAACCTTCCTATAAAAGAGACTGTATCAAAAGACACGTTGTAAAATTGTCCAGTTACTGATTGAAGTTGACGTAAGCTAAAAGTTTTGACAAAGTAAAGAGGATTCCTCTGAATAAATGAATATATTTAGTGTGTTGTACAAGGGAGAGCTGTGTGTTTGGTTTGTCAAGGAGACATATGAGCTATGTGATGGCGGACTGAGGTGGACATGTTGCTGTGCTACGATGTCCCCGCTAGCTACATGGCTGTCACAGAAGGGTCACGTGGGATCACACATCTAAAACACTTAACAACCAGCACAAACAGCTATTAAAACTGTCATAAACTACCTGTACCACAAAACACTTTTTAAATCTTTAAAAAAAAATTAACTGGATTGAAAATTTAATTATTTTTTATTGCCAAGGGACTATAATTTTAAGAGTTATTTCAATGAAGATCATAGTTAAATATTTGACCAAAAACATTGTAATAACCAAAATGCATGGCACTTTTATGAACTGTCTTGCAGTTGGGAATATTATAATGGTGTCCTGAACAGAGCTCCTTTGTAAATATGCTGTGCGTTTATGCAAGGATAATATAAAAAATTAAACTATTTTTTTGTTGCATAAATATTGCTGGCATATTCTATTATGGAATATTGTTTACAACATAAACATTCTTTATTGGACCAAATACCCTGTTCTCCTAGCTTGGAACCTGAGAAAGTTGAAGTGATATTTTTGCTCACTATCTTTTTATTGGCGATCAGTGAACATGATATTTTGAAAAATTAATCTCTTATGGCTGGACAAATGACGTGTTTTGCCAGCATGCACAAGAGTGTTGGTTTACCCTGCTCGTTGCCTCTGTTTTCATAGAATCAGCCATCTTGTTTACTTTGCAAGTTTGTACTGTTAAAGATTAAAACACTGTCTTACGATGCACTCACCCAGCTATCTGGACAACAGAATATTAATGTTGTGCTTGAAATCAAAACTTGAACATAGCATGTGACAGATGGCGCCCAGGAAGGCTTAGACATATAGCTAGGAGCGCAAACTGACAAAAAAATAATTTTCCATCAATTACTTTCTAGCCGTGTGAATAAGAGACAGAAACGTTCGGACATCTTGACCCCATGTCAGTATCAACAAAACCTCCCATAATGCCCCAGGCTATCCCATATCGTGAAGGATTTCACCAAATCTGGGCATGGCCGACTGGGGAGTTGGGTTCTATGTGAGGTGAGACAACCTTCGACCTGGGTTAGCAAGGTATGTTATCATGGGCTACCATGTTGACAGGCCTTATCCTGGGCATAAGAGAATAGGCGGAGTTACCCTCGGGGAGGGACTGTGGAAGAATCGTAATTAAATTCTTTGGTAACTCTGGTTTTGTGGTTGGTGTTATGTGGTGGATTATCCGTGTTTGATCTGATAGAAATGTTGGGACAGTGTTATAAATCTGTGTCTGGGCTGGGTCATTAGCATGTAATTATAGGTCACGTGATGGAAATGAATTCGGAATAACTTGAATTGGGGTGACATTTAAATCTGTCCTCATCAGTCATGAAGTCGGAAATAGATATTTTTTATCTGCACAAAACATGAAATATCATTTATATTCAACTGAATTTGAACGTACAGAGTGACACATACCTATTTGAAAAGTTTTAGATGAATAATCCTGAAAATTCATTGTGTTGATTATTGAGTTTAAAATAAAGAAAAAAGAATAAACATTAAAAGAAAACATTTAATAGAAAGTTTAGTATCAAACGAAATATAATCCGATACAATATAAGAGTTTCTTAAGACTCCCTTTCTAAAAATTCAAACATGTCCTGTGCTGAACCCATTTCTCCTGTAGTCTGAGTTCAGATTCACCCACGTGTGAAAGAGAAATAGAAAGTTATTTGAAAACGTGCACCAAGGGCGGAGATATTTAATTGATAGGGCTACATGCAGGATGTGTTGTAGATCCCGACGGTATGTCGTCCGCCCACAAGAGGCCTATGTCAGTGTCGACTCTCCTGAACAGGAGGTCAGAAAGTTAGGTACAGTTGCAGGCGAAATTGCCTCTCCACGTGACTTTATCTCCTGGGATATTATTTGCATTATATCCTGGTCGATGTGAGACGTTTATGCATGTAATGTTTAAATTTAAACCCCCAACAATTGTTGACAGTCAACAATTCAATAACATCTATAAAAAAGTAGTATTTCTTTTATGAGCTGATTTAAGTAGTTCAGTGGATTTTTTATTGAATGTAATCAAAAATATTTAAATTTGAATATTAATGTTGTCAGCATTATCTTTACATCAAGTTCATTCATGCTTTGAATTTAACATGGGTTTTTCCTGTGTATGGAGTTAGACGTTGCAGTTGACTGACGAATTTTATAGTTTGGTTTCATTGAATGGTACAAAGAACCTTTGGCATGGCGTTTATTGCAGTGAGAAGTCTGGGTCAAATTTCCATGTCAAATGTTTTTGCTAGATTGTATTGTACTCAAGCCCCGTTGATGTTTACTTGTAAACATGGATGTTTGCCATGTCATACCGTAATGTATCTCTGAGGTCAGAAGTACAAGAAACTGAAAAGGTAACACAATCGTAGGCACCTAGTGTTTTGGCTCATGTTTTTATATTCCTTTACAGTATTAGATCCAGGGTATATATAAGTGTGGAAATACTTAGTGAGACAGCATTTAAAAATAAAAATGGGGCTGATGGCATACGCTGGCAAATCTTTGTTTTGATCCTGTACGGTAGAAATAACTAATGGGGGAGGGGTTGAAGCAGGAGAGGGTAATTTGGGGTTGTACGGTAAAGTAAACTCAAGGGGGATGGGATGATTTTGGGGAGGGTAATTTGGGTCTGTACGGTAAACTAAACTCAAGAGGGATGGGTTGGTTTTGGAGAGGGTAATTTGGGGTTGTACGGTAAAGTTAACTCAAGGGGGATGGGTTGATTTTGGGGAGGGTAATTTGGGGTTGTACGGTAAAGTTAACTACAGCCCAGGGATTGGAAGAGGGAGGGGAGGGTTGTTTGGGGCTGTACGGTAAAGCAAACTCCAGAGGGACGCATGACTCTCATTCACGAGGGTGACCAGGAGGCACGTTGAGAAACATCGATTGTTTGAAGAGGACGAGACACACTTTGATGTCACATGACTGGAATTTGTCATTGTGTTTCGTTACGAGAGATGGTGCACCTTGTTTGTTGTGCAGCATCAGCATCAGCAACATCAACAGCATCGTCATCAACAAGAATACACATTGAAACAAAAGACGCTTGTATTCGTTTGGTTGAATATCAAAAAGCCAGGACCTGAACACAATTTTTTCTTTGAGATGAATATTTAGCATGTCTTTGAAACTGTCGAATTGTCTTAAGAGCTCAATGGTGAATCTGCCCTTGGTAATATTTAGACAATTACATGTCCTTGATTTTAGTCATTTTGTTTTAGAAATATTCAATTTCTTATTGCAAAGTACCTAAGCCTATTGACAATATGCAAAACGTTAAGTTGAACCTCAGCCAAGACATCTCAAGAACCTATTGCTCGATCATGTTGTGTGTTTCAAGATAAGCCTAAACCTTTCTCTAGACATCGAGATTAACTTCAGAATAGATTTCTCAGAAAACCTCTTGCTGGACTTCATCCTGGAATGTATATAAGCCTAGACTTCAACATAGAAGTCGAGACCTTTTGCTAGGCCTCTAAAAACACCTCAGCCAAAACCTTTCCGCAGACTGACAACAGAGTGAAAAGTTATGTCTCGAAAGCACAGTACGTCTCATGCAACGACTACCAACTATTTCAGGTTTTATGCATGACCTGAGCTGCACTTTCATTTGATTGATGCCTGTGTAAGCTTGGAAAGTCTGATTCAGTATCTATGGTATGAGTGAGTGGATGAGTATGGTTTTACGCCGCTTTTAGCAATATTCCGGCAATATCACGACGGGTGACACCAGAAGTAGGCTTCACACAATGTACCCACGTGGGGAATCGAATCCGGGTCTTCAGGGTGACGAGTGGCTACCCCACTGTCCCGCATAGGCTTGGAGCCTCTGATACAGTGTCTGTGGAAACTAGTGGTGGTCCAATTAATTGAAATAATCGAAGATTGGTTGTAGTGACTAAACGACCATGCAATCGATCATGTTTTCTCATAATCGAACACAAAAAATTCTGGAACACTTGTTTTCATTAACAATATTTTTCACATGGTTGGTTTTGTCTGTTATATTTCGTAAGCACTACAAGCTCGTTTCAAGTCATGATTGAATTTATCTTAAAGATTCCAATAAATTTATGTTCCTGACATACTAGTCATCCTTTAAAGGTATGAAATTTTGCCAAAAAAACCCCAAAGAACTACATGTTTTTTTTCCTTATTTTTTATGTGCATTAGCAAATTTCATAAATGACGCAAACCAATTATTTTCGATGATTGATCGGTAGTAATGAACCAATCATCAATTATGAGATTTTAACCAATTCCTAACACTAGTGGAAACCTTTTAAAAATGCTTGGAGTATTGATACAGTGCCTGTCAAACCCAAGCATTGCCACCAGTTTAAGTTTGATCATTCCAAACAGGTCAATCATTTGCATATCCTGATCCAGAATTCAGCTCATTATGTGCCCGCAATTATCCATGCTGAGCAATTTGCAAGCAGAAAACAATTTAACCTAAATGTGAAGGCCAAACTGTCATATAAATTGTGCTTTGAATGCTGTGATTCCCAGCGAGTTATGTGCTTGTGTTCTGTTATGAACATGCCAAGGCTTTGGTGTGACATACAAAATAGTCCTTATGCTGAATCTTTCAACAAGCTTGCATGGTTTATGGAAACATATCAAACTCACAAAACAACCGGGGCAGTGGGGTAGCCTAGTGGTTAAAGCGTTTGCTCATCACGCCGAAGACCCGGGTTCGATTCCCCACGTGGGTACAATGTGTTAATCCCATTTCTGGTGTCCCCCACAGTGATATTGCTGGAATATTGCTAATAGCGGTGTAAAACTAAACTCTCTCACTCACTCACTCACAAAACAACCATCAATAACACCTAAAAGTGGGCTCTCATTTAACAAACTCATACAAACCATCAGTGATGCTAAAACATGAGTCCTAGTTTGAAACAATAATTCCATGCAGATTATTAATAATAAACTTTCTTATAGAACAATAAATTACATGTAATTATCCATATATGTTTTAACTCCCAAGTCCTGCTTCGGGGTACAACTCGACGGTGTCATTACGGCGTGACTGAAGATGGCTACACTTCTCATCACTCTAAAACTGTTGTTACTGATCGATCACCCAAAGACGTTTATGACGTGTGGAAGAGATAGATAAATGGATGGACCACTTATGAAGTATTTATTGAGCCTAGAGGGGACAGAAAGTTTACTGTTAATTCACACGGGGCATTAATCATTACCCTGATGAAAGTCCTAATGTAACAGGTTTTTTATACAAGGTCCATGATGTATCTAATATGTCAAATTCATGTCAATGTCAGGGGTAAATGGCGGGAAAAATTTATTTTAAAATATAAAGTATAATTTGGAAGTGTATATGGGGCAAAAAACAATCTAAAAGGATTTTCTTGTAAGTTTACTTTTTTGGCCAATAAAAATACTAGGATTTTATTTTTGGAGCGGGAAAATTAATTTTTATTTGTTTACTTATTTTTGAAAAAATACGACCAGCGGATCTGTACAGCAAGAAATAAGATTGGTCTGGCCTTATCTAAATTTCTCACATAAAGTTGTCTTGCTATTTCTTTAACACCCATATAATCGCAGTACTTTTTCCTATACTCAACCATTTCGTGGTATGATTGGGTACCTGCTTGGATTTTAAAGGAATTAATTATCATTTAACGCCATAAAGAATAAAGGTGTTATGAAATGTAATAGCAGAACAACAAAAAGCCATTTACTAGAACTAAGATAACACACCTTCTACCTGAGTATACGAGGTGCCTAACACCTCCATGTTCTTGATGGGCAAGGCATTGTTGTTCCTGCGGGGAATGAAACTTAAGTGGAAGGTGTTCATTGTACCTTTGTTGTAGATATTGTCAATGGAGGGATAGGGGATGTATTTAGTTAATGGAACGACAGGGATCTTGGATCTTGGCCAACTGCGCACATATCCCAGAACTATCAGTCTGATGTAGTGGCTGTAGGCTAAACAAAGGAAGATTATTTAAATTTTTCTTTGAGATCTTCGGCAGATCCTTTTGATCTAATTAATCTGATTAATTTAAATATTTATATGGTCACAGTCAGGATATCATTCCTGTATTTAGTTTATAATCTGGAATGGACCAGACCACCAAGCCGAAGTATGATTATGATTTGCTTAAGTCGTAACTCTCTACATCAGCAAAGACTTGTCGTAGCCTTAGTCCGGAGAAAGCTTTGTGTGACTGGCAAAGGGAGCCTAAAGTCTCGACTCTGGAGGTGACAGGAAGTTGAGTCGGTCCGACTGATAGTTTACTGTGAGAAAGTCTCGTGTCATCATTGGGGCCTTAAGACATTGCGGTAGTGTTTGAGAAGGCTGTGTACTTGGGATTGTGCCGGAGTTGACGGTGTGGAGCAGTTTGGTGTGGAAGCTTACGGTACACGACTACTCCGCTAATGCTGTTCTCATTATGTTTCACACCGTGTCGTCAATATTTGACTTTTTTATTAGCCCCTAGATTGGGCAATGTCTTTGTTCACCCACCATTTTGTGTTGTCTCACCTCTGTGCTCAAACATTTTGAAGTATTTCGGGAAGATTTTCATGGGTTAAGCTTGCTACATTCTGAATGGGCTGATGGAGACGAAAATCATGCAAGTCGTTTGCTGTCAGTTCTGTTTGAAATAGGTCTCAGTTCTTGTCTTCAAATAGAAATTCTGTCATGGAGTTAGATTTTGCTTCATGGCTTTCTTTATGTCGATGATTCATTGTTGAAAGATTTATGCAAGATTGATTATTTTGTTGTAGCATAAAGAATTCAATTAAAGATCACTTAACCACCATATTTCTCCAACTGTTGTGTCCCACAGGAAATTAGCTGTCAGGGAGATAGGTGGGTGGGGGAGGTTCTGTTGTTGGTTGTGCTATTGTAGCGTTGGGATAGAAGTGACATGATTCTCAGACTAATGAAGAATTAATAGCTGGGATTAAAGATGATCCAATTACATTCAGCGATAGAGAGAGCGCAGTGTTTGCCTAAAGGATTGCGATTAGAAGATTTGAGCGATATGTCCAGCAGATGTTCGCACTGGTCAAAACGATGGACAGCAGAATCGTGACTGTCTCTTGTTACTGTGGATAATTACAGGAGAAGGTCATCGTGATTTATGCTCAATTGGATACTGCTGTGTGTCAGGAAGGTGACTTGTATAGACCAAGGGAGATTGTGACGAGAGCGCTCCCTGGGGAAGAGACTGTGATTGTTATGCTGCCGAGGGTTGACAAGAAGGGCTGGATATAGGCCAGGGATGTTCCCACGGGGACAGTCGGGGTCAGGGGTTGAATAGGAAGGTGATGAAGATGAGCTATTGGGGCTGAAAAGACCTCATCTCTTCCTTGTAGGAGAGCAGAAAGACAAAGTGTGGCTGGGCTTCATGGGGATTGTCTGTAATGAATGAGTTCAGGATTTGAGCCACAGCCATCCCACCCCCATTTGTCTGTTCAGAAAATGATTGTTCTTGGTGTGGGGTTGTTTTGTATTGTGTAAGCTGAAGTTACTGTCTGTCACTCTGCCTTTACACCTATCTTTGTCAGTCACGAGCCCCCACCCCTATCCCCGTCTCTCCTGTCTCTTTACTTGCCGCCTCCCCCCTGTCTGTCCCCTACCCTTATCTGCACTTATCCACTCCTCTCTCCTTTATCTAACCATATATATCCATCATCTCAACCTATGTCCCGACCCCTTTGTCTCTACCTCTGTCCCCACCCCTATTTCTCTACACCTCTGTCCCCACCCCTGTCCCTACCCCTCTGTCTCTACCCCTCAGTCTCTACCCCTCTGTCTCTACCTCTTTGTCCCTACCACTCTGTCTCTACCCC
>VKKT01007366.1:16136-29790 GCA_008038995.1 Haliotis laevigata | reverse complement strand
CCAGAACAAGCCCTGAAACATTGTACTCAAGAATAAAAAGAAGATGTAACCCAGAAAAATCTCTATGTTCATCAAACAGCATCTTCTAAAATGCCAATCAAGCATCTAACCCTAGTAAAGTTTCATAATGTCAAACAAGCTCAGGTATAAAGCCCTATACACTTGAAAGTTGATGAAAAGAATTTGTTTGTTTTCATTGTTGTTTAATGCCACACTCAGCAATATTTCAGCCATATTGTGTCAGTCTGTAAATAACCGAGTCTGGACCAGTCAATCCAGTGATCAACAGCATGAGCATCAATTACACAATTGGATACGATGACACGTGTCAACCAAGTCAGCGAGCCTGATCACATGATCCCATTAGTCACGTCTTGCAACAAACATGGGTTGCTGAAGGCCAATTTATGAAAAGAAAGTGAAAACCAACAGTTCACATACAATGGACTCAACAAGATGACCTCCATCCACCCCTCACTGACCTGAGATGAGCTCTGTGAACCAGTAGATACAGGGTAGAAGCATGTAGTGGAACACGAAGATGCTCAACTGAAACACAGGAGGAAGTCCTATAAGCCCTTGACACTTTGGTTGTGAGTGAGTGAGTGAGTAACTGAGTGAGTGAGTAGTGAGAGATTGATTGAGTGAGTTTTATGCCACATTCAGCAATATTCCAGCAATATGGCGGTGGTCTGTAAATAATCGAGTCAGGACCAGACAATCCAGTGATCAACAGCATGAGCATCGATCGACACAATTGGGATAGGATGACATGTGTCAACCAAGTCAGTGAGTCTGACCACCCGATCCTGTTAGTCGCCTCTTGCGACAAGCATTGGTTACTGAAGATCTATTCTAACCCAGATCTTCACGGGTCTTGGTTGTGTGTAAATCAATATTAAAAACAATTAGTAAGTCATTCATAATCCAGTTGTACATTTCCGTTTATAACAAATTTACAAGGGCCAAAAAACTTTGGCCAAATATGAGGCCTCATTGGCCAAATTGTAGCAAGTTCAAAATCAATAAAGAATGAACAAGTGTCATTCACATTCAGATCGCAGGATATCTTCAGACATCTGTTTTACTACCACAGCTATACTCGAGTGAGTGAGTGAGTGGTGCTTCATAGGAATGTTACGGTATTTTAGTTATCTACCTTATAGTACCAATTACGCAATTTAAATGTTACATACACAAATAGTTTAAAACAAATGCGCATGGAATATATTTATAAAAATCGTTTGCGTAATAAAAAAGACATCGATCGCTATCAAGTTGTACTGTTAGTATAGGACTAGTGTTGTACTGTCAGTATTGGATAAGTGATTTTTTTATGAAATCATTTCCATTATATTTAAGTTGGTTTTGATTAGGTATGACATAAGGCAGGACATTCCTGCTTAGTAAACTTACTCAATGACATAATACCTAGGTGACTAAAATGACTGAAATACGCACATATTTGAAAGCAGTGGGTAACGGAAAATGAAATACCCACTCAACATTCATAATACCCACTCCAAAAATTACAGTGGGTACAGTACCCACATGAGCTCAATCTTATCTGGAGCTCTGGTTACGATATTTTAGTTATCTCCCTTATAGTAATGTTATTCTTACCCAGCAGACGCCACCATTCCATGCACAGCACATAAATATTCGATTTGTTACTCTGGGAACGCTGCAAACAAAAAGAAAAAAAACATCTCAAGGCATGGAATGAATAAATGAATTATGCCAGGGTATCTGATAAAAGTCCACTTTCTCATACAAAGACAACATAACTTTTATTGTTAAGAGTTGATATATAAAAAGTCACTGGGATGAGATTCTTTGTTTTAAAAAAAATAGTTCACTCCATGATTTTCCTTTTTTCTCTCATTATTATTGGCTCAATGTTAATATTGGCAGAACATATAGCTATCAATAGGTTATAGAGTCAGTTTCCTTAGCAACACTCTCTGCCATTTATTCACCACATGGTTCTTAATAAAAGCTCTCACAAATTAATGACCTTTCCATCTTGTGTCCTGGCCCCTGGTTATCTAACTCTCAACAGGTGCTCGATCATTAGGGGTGGCTATTGAGAGGGAAACAACTATTGCGATAGTCTATTGCAACATACTATTGCAACCAATAGTTTTTTTTCCTTCAATTGTCTCATTTGAAGTCATTTCCCAAACAAATGTATAGTTTATATGAAAAAAAGACAAGTTGAAGTTGTTTCAGTCTCTTTTGATAACTGACAAGAAACTTGAAACCCAGATCGAGTAAACAGTTAAAACATAAACCTATTTAACATATGTTATATTTGGGATTACACTTTGTTAGTAAAGTACAGATACTATAGTACTGTCGGAAATAGAAAAAAACTGTATTTTCTCATTTATCTCTACAATTTATGGAGTTGATATGTGCAAGTGTGAAATATCTCTTAAACTAAGTTCGGCCTAAATACAGTCTCAATGGTAGAGACACAAGAAACGTAGAAAAAGGACTTTACTGAGGAGAGACTAGTGCAGAAACGAGCAATGCGATTTTTTTCTAAGTCCAAAACAAATTATTTGGAACAGACCATGGCTGTATGCAAATTAGTGTGCGAACGATATTGTATTATAGAGGACACTTTTTAAGTGACCAATTTGAAATTAGACGTAGCTTCATTATAAACGATAGCTGACGTAAAAAATAATTACTTTCCTGCTGAAACAATTAAGGTTGTAGCTACCATGGAGTCTCACTGTCACTATAAAAAGAAACAGATAGGTGGGTTCGTCTCAAAAGCAAAACCTTGTCGGGTGTCGCAGACGATCGTTTGGGTCGGGCTTGGGGATAGAGATAACAGCTAAGATACGATAGGTTAATTATACTGGGGAAGTACACGGCATGTCATAACAATTTACAAATAATATCCAGTCCTGTCGATCTTCGCGATCGGGTGGTCATGCCACCTATATATTTTGAGACATTTATTACGATGCGTTTCTGTGGTTATCAGGTATCAAACTCTTTTACATATCTCAACATAAACTTTATGAAAGAAAGACACTTAAGCTGTTAATCAATAGATGAGGCATAGTAAACACACATGAAAAAGCACACAATATCTTTGAGATGACCCCTTGGGTGCCTGTAGGCATTACATGCATTTCATGCCAGGTGAGTCGTCGTCATACCTGGCTGAGCGACCTAATTGCCATCTATAGTCTGATCTATTGTTTTCAGCAGCTATTCGCATTTTTTCTAAGTTTTGCCTGATTTTACGAGCAAAAATGCTTTTCTGGATATCCTATTACACATCCCACTAAATGCCAAGTTAGGCCGAAGTGGGTTATTTCGATATATGCTATTTGCAGTTGTGTAAACTTTAGGGATACAGAGTAAGAGCCTAAAAACAGTTTTTTTTTCTATTTCCGACAGTACTATAGTACTTTTTGGGTTGAGTCCCATCCGGGATTCAAACCAACACCCACAGAGTCAGGCACCTATTCGCCAGCACACAAAGTCAAACGCCTTGACCGCTCAGCCACCGCGACTTCCACTTCAGATTACTTAGTGTAATCCCAAATATTACATATGTTACATTTGACCAATTTCTAAAATGGCATTGTGTATTTCATAAACCAATTGTTAATCACAATTTCAAACTGTGAGTCACATGTCGTGTTTGCCACCATGTTTGTTTCAGAAGTAACAGGAGCAGATAACTCTATCTCAAAGTGAACGAATCTGGTACTTCCTGTATTTTGCACTGAGCATTATCAACAGAAGTCAATTACTAAACACATACTATCGATGCATCGACAGTTTTTCGTTTCTACCATTGATTAATTGCTATCAGAGACTCAACAATTGCAATCCATCAATAGTTTGATGCATCGTTACAGCACTATCGATCATTGTTTGGAAATCAGACTTCAATATGTTTTCAGATTCAAAGATGGTACAAAGATTTTTAATGATAAATAAATTATCAACAAAAGTTCAACTTCCAAGATTATACAGAATAATACCTAATTTCTTGAATGTCAAAAGCACAGCTTATCAGCTCCAACAGCAGAGAGATTAGTGATGTCAGTTAATTGTGACATCATACAAGGGTCTGCAAAGCATTGTGATGTAATTTCATAGAAGTGATATCTCTGAAGAGACATCACATGACCCAAGCAATATTTCCTGTGGGAAGATACATCTTTAATTCCTCAGATCTGATACACCTTGGTGTTTGTGAATAATTTAGAACACTCACAAAGCATGGAGTCGTCACTGCACTCTACTTATCTTGATGACTAAGCAAATATTGTTTCCCTTGTAAACTTGACAAGATCAAAATCAAAAGTGATAACTGTCTTACTGTTCTTTGACCACATCTTTATGCTTGTTTTTCTCCAGTCGTCTGCGGGCTAGAGTTGTTAGCGGCTCATTTGATTTCTTCTCAGATTCTTCTACCTGGAGGTCAGCATCTAGATTCAAGACTCTCCTCGTTCCCAAAACAGCATCACGGAACCCCCAGATGATCGATGCTACCACACTCTTGATGGTGTCGGTCATGGTTGCAGAATCAATTCCAGAAGACAATCACTGGCAAGAGTGACTGGTTGATGCAGATATAACTAGAAGTGGATGCTTTGTCATTGTGTCAATGTTGATCTGGAAATGAATTAGAAAGACTGTCACAGTTCATTTCATATCCACTCCATCTGCATTACATTATTAACAGAAATTTATAAAAGAAGATTAAGGATCAACACACACACAAACTGAAACTTCAAATATAGAACTAAGGACTACGCCAGCTGCATTGTTACAATAAACATATCTATCTCACAACTGACCGCCTCCGTGGTGTAGTGGTTAGAGCGTCCGCCCAGACAGCGGAAGGTCACGGGTTCGATCCCTGACCGCGTCATACCAAAAGACGTTAAAATATGGTACTTGTTGGTCCCTGCCTGGCGCTCGGCATTAATGGGCACAACAAGGACTGGTCTCCTCGGAGTCAGTATAATGGGTCTGAGTGGGCTAATCATGCTTCACCGCGGCATGGTATCTCAGTGGGCTAGCACTATAAATCCAGCTTAAGTCTGGACTAGTACAAGCAGCCGCATATACACATACACACGCATGCACGTCGTCATTTGAGCGAAATATTCTCAAGCACAACGTTAGACCCAATTTCACCTCACCTATCTCACAACTAATCCTAAGGATCATAAAGAGGGGTTTAATTGGCATGTGGTGCTCAGCACCAATGACTGTAAACAGGTGCTTGTTGAGGAAGGGATGCAAGAGCTAGGGATAGAGTTTGATAACCTACACTAACCCTACGGATCGAAGAGTCATGCAAGATTTGTGGACTAAGTGTTACAGTATAAGGTAGTTAGCTTTAAATAGTAGGCGGTGCCTGATAAACTGCCAATGTTACCAATGAAAGCAAAATATTCAGATTATTTTGTGTTTAAACATTATCTTGAGTCTGAATTTGAGTATTAAGGTTACATATAATAAACAAACTACCGTTCAATATAACATTGCAGCGATTTGCATAATGTGTCAGCTGTAACGTCATGTAATCGTTATTTGAATGATAATTCCTCAAGTAAAACTAGTGATCAGACACATTGATCATGACTTTAAAAACTATCAACATGGTGTGTGTGTGATTGTAGACTGACAAGATATCGGCTAAATGAAAGTATGCTTAGGAGACAGGTAAACTGCACAGTCCAACTACACTACTGTCAATCTGACATCATCATTCTAAAACAAAATCCAGCGAATACCATGGAATATGCGTCATCGCCATTTCGATAACATCCAGCTGAAGTCATCATCACACTACGTCAAACGCGACGCTTGAAGTGTCTTAGTGACAGATTGTGTTACTCCGATCAAGGTTTTTACTCCTGTAGAGCGACCCAATTGTTATACGCGACGAACCTTACCCATGAAGGACTGTTGTGTCTGCAAATTGTACGAGAAAGGACATTCTCTGCCTGCCTGGTCCGTCACAGCAGCTGATTGTTGTTGTTGAATTCTCTCACGCACATGCTAAGCGCATCGCTTACAACAACAAAAATATTCCAACGCATGTAAATATACACTTTCTTTGACGAAAATAAGAAAACAAAATATATCGTAAATGAATATATTATTTGTTTATTTAGTGATAGAAAATGTCTTATTCAGGAAACATGATATATATTTTTTCTTGATAATGCGAGCTCCGTGAATTATCACGTGACCGCAGCCTCTTTCTGGGTAAACTCTCCTCGAAATGGTGCGTGTGTCGTAGTGTCTCGATATATTTCACATATTTCTACCCATAAAAAATGTAATAATTGTCGCTTTACTCGTTTACTGTAACCAGTAGCCCATGTTTAAATTATAATATAAAAAGAAATTACATTCAACAGTGCAAGCTGACGCAGATGAGAAATTTAGGGCTGAGCACATGGTGACCATGCTGTTCAACATGGCCGCCCGAGATTGTACCAACAAAAGTAAAATTCAAAGGACATGGCTTAAATATTTTCCATTTCATTAGATTATGTACTGTTTCCTTACACCGATTAGTTAATTAAAGAGTGATCACAACCAATCCTAGAATGTTGGAATGGGGCTTGCATCTGTGGCCTTCATTTCCTGATCCTAAATCATCTTAACTGGAAATATAAATTTAGTAGTTAATCAGCATTTAGCAGTTTAAGCAAAACTAGGCAAATGGTTTTATGTATTTTACCAATGCCATCTATTTTGAGAAATTTATTCGACAGTAAATAAGATGCATTTTCATTAATCCCTGTGACTCATGACAATTACTGTCAATGACTGATTTTCATGTAAATCAGTGTATATCTTTTGCATATTAACCAGATGAAATCATAAGAATACAGTTCAAAACGTGATAATCATGAACTTTCCTAATGCTAGTTACTGTGCTGAGGTTTGTACTCTATTGAGAATATATAAATGTTTCCAGGGAGCAAAGAAACCCGATCCCAAGGCCTCGTCCAAGAAGGCACCAGCCAAGAAGAAGGAAGGTGGAGGTGGCGGCAAGGCCAAGAAGAAGGTTAGTATTTTTACATAGTTGAGGGCACAGTCTCCGTGGTGGAGTGGTTAGAGTGTCCGCCTGGAGAGTGGAAGGTCACTTGTTCAATCCCCGACCGCATCATACCAAAAGATGTTAAAATATGGTACTTGTTGGTCCCTCCCTGACGCTCAGTATTAATGGGTACAACAAGGACTGGTCGGCTTGGAGTCAGTATAATGTGTCTGAGTGGGGTATTCGTGCTTCACTGAGGCATGGTATCTGAGTGGGCTAGCACTATAAAACCAGCTTAAGTCTGGGCTAGTACAAGCAGCCGCACATACGCATGCACTTTGTCATATGAGTGAAATATTCTCCACCACGACGTTAAACCCAATTTCACCTCGCCTCACATAAAGGGCAATGGGGTAGCCTAGTAGTTAATAGGTTTGCTTGTTGAGCCGAAAAAAGGGATTGATTCACCTTAGGGGTTCAAAGTGTGAAGCCAGTTTCTGGTGTCCCCTGTGGTGATAATGCTGGAATATTGCTAAAAGCTCACTATTCTCACTCACTTGTACAGTATAAATGTTTGCTGAGTACAGAATCTATGGGAATGTGAGTTGAAATAGTTCAAAAAGCATGTGTTAAATTGTAATAGGCAGGCTAGTAGTCAAGGTTGTACGAATTGGTAGCTTGATTGGCATCAGACATCTATGTTGCAAAACTAGCTTGGAGAAAACATTATTTATTGTGATGTTGCATCCAAGATCACATAAGCAAATTACTATTTCAACAGGAAAAACAAGGCTTGATGATGTCTTCTATTGATTTGATAAAATGTGAACACATGTTAAGCTGCACAAGATAACTTCACACAAGCAGCTGGGCTTCGAATACTTTTGTTATGAAAATGGCAACCCAGCTGAAAACGTTGAGGTTCATAGAACTTTTTAATCTTTTGGTTCAGATATTTTTTGAAGTGATACAGGGCTTGATTCAACTATTTGAAACATGCCAATATTACTGAAACTAGCTAACAGACTAATATTTGCTTAGATCATAAGCATGTCTTAAACGAATGCGGGGTGGTGGTTAAAATGTTTGCTCGTCACGCCGAAGACCCGGGTTCGATTCCCCACATGGGTACAATGTGTGAAGCCCATTTCTGCTGTCCCCTGCTGTGATATTGCTGTAATATTGCTAAAAGCGGCGTAAAACCATACTCACTCACTTAAATGAATGCAAATTTTTGTGTTGACTCTTTCTTTTCCCTCAGCAAAACTCTCTAAACACACATTTCCCAGAGCTTTGTCTGTCATAGTACATCACGATTCCCTGTTCCATGAAATTTGTCGACTTGTCTTTGGATTGATGTTGTAACATGGGGATAGCACAAGGTTATGTGTATGTTCCCTCTATTGTTTACGGGAATACATTAATCTCTAAAAAACCATGACAGTCCTCGGACACATTTCATCTCTTCAGTGTCATCACGACATGGCTGAAATGTGACAATAACTTTTCTCACGATGACTGCCACCACATGTATACTCATAGTATCAATATCTGGCTGAATTTGCCACTACATGTTGTCTCGTAGCTACATCAATGGTGTTTTGAAACATGTTTCACATGTTGGCAAAAGAGGCACAAGAAGCAATCGTCTCCTGGAGGTAACGAAGAACGCCAGGAGACCTTTGTTTCTTGTGATAACTCTTGGTGGCGTATTCGGCCAGAATTGATAAAGTATACTCGTGATAGTATGTCAACGTGTTAACACCTTTATCCAGCGTTGTTTTAGACAGTTAAAAGTTTCTTAAATCAACCCTGTGACATTTTGCTTAAAATTTGAAGTTCAAGTTTTGAGAAATGAAATAATGCAGAGAAGTAAATTTTGTTGTGCTTTTGTCATTTGCAGAAGTGGTCGAAAGGAAAGGTCAGGGACAAGTTGAACAACTTGATTCTGTTTGACAAGGGCACATATGACAAACTGTACAAAGAAGTACCCAGTTACAAGTTGATCACCCCATCTGTTGTTTCTGAGAGGCTGAAGATCAGAGGCTCACTGGCCAAGGCTGCACTCAGGGAACTCCACGGAAAAGGTGTGATAACCCTCAGTCCTGTTGTGATTCACTCGTGTATTTGCGAATCAAGAAGTATCTCTTCGTGTATTCAAGTCATTATTAATATTGCTGAGTGTGGCGTAAAACTTAACTCACTCACTCACTCACTCAAGTCATCATTCAGGGAGGTGGTGTAGCCTAGTGGTTAAAGCGTTCGCTCGTCATGTCGAAGACCCGGGTTCGATTCCCCACATGGGTACAATTGTGTGAAGCCCATTTCTGGTGTCCCCTGCCGTATATTGGTGGAATATTGCTAAAAGCGGCATAAAATCATACTCACTTAAGTCATTATTCTCGGTCACTAACTTTGAAAATATTTACAAATGTATATATTTAAGAGTGTCTTTACTTGGAACTAGCTTGTTGTTTATATAAGTGAGATATACAAAAAGGAAAATATCAACTTTTGTTTTTTTGGAGTGGGTCTCTCACAACACTGTCAGTCTGTAAGCGGTATTGTTCGCGTGTTTTGCATTATGATTTTTATATTAGTGTCAGCTTTTCTCAACTTAAGCAAATTAAATGACATGTTTCTCAATTTAATTCCAAGATATTAACCAGAAAGTATTCCTGATTACATGTATGTATTTGTTACTGTATATTCATAAAACACATCATATTCGCCTCATACTGTATTCATGGCAGCCCCATTGCCTGTACATTGTCACATTGCTCTCGAATCATGTCACAATAATTACCATCAAATTATGTCTACAGTCAGCTGGTGTTCAGTTGACTGCAAAACTATGATGTGAACACAACATAGAAATACATTTCTATGTGTTATTGACTTTTAACGGTTGGGATCGTGCACTGGAATAGGTCCCTAGGCACACATGCTCATCTTTGTCTGACTCAAATGTCCGACGCGGTGACCTAATTCATTTGCATGTTATTAACACCAGTGGAATGGATTGTTATTAACACTGTTAACGGCTGGTTTGTATGACACAAATATTTACAGAAAGGCTAGCATGGCTGGAGTTTTGAGTGTTTTAAAAAAATCTTCAGTTCCTTATGTAATGAAATGATGCTCATCAACAAAGCTGAAAAAGAAATGCTTTTACATTAGACAAGGGGTAGTGGGATACCCTACTGGTTAAAGCGTTTGCTTGTCACGCCGAAGACCCGGGTACAATGTGTGAAGACCTTATCTGCTGTCCCCTGCTGTGATATTGTTGGAATAATCCTAAAAGTGGCTTAAGACCGAACTCACTCACTTACATTTGACAATCCTTATTTAAGTCGATGTCCCTAAAAATATGAGATAATATCCGACATTGGTTTGACATGTTCCCCTCCGTGATATTGCTGGAATATTGCTAAAAGCGGTGTTAAACCAAACTCAGTCAGTGTTAGTCCCATATTCACTGTGGTTATACCCAAGGCTGCTATTTTTGGATAGTTATATATTGTCACTCTCTTTCTGTGGGCCTGGTCAGTTAAGATCTCACTTCGTGGTGCAGAGTTATGTCCCTTGGTTAAAATCTGTGTTGGTCCAGATTGTTTCTAGTGTTTTGCACACCATAGAGATGATAAAGGGTTTCATCAAAATGGTAGGGGAAGTCTGGGGTGAAAGCATTTGCTTGTCACCCCGAAGGTCAGATCAAACCATACTCATGAAAGTGGTAAATGTTAGTGACTTGAATCAATCACCTCAAGCCTTTGCCCAGACAACTTATCACTGTGAAATATAGGAAATATTGTTTCAAGCTGTTTAAATCTCTCCTCACGAGTGTGTGCTGATGTCTAAAGCTGTTGTGTTTTACTTTCAGGCCTGATCCGCTTGGTGTCAAAGCACAGTTCCCAGCTCATCTACACACGCGCAACAAAGGGTGGAGATAACGAGTAAATGATGCACCTGTAAATAAAAAAAAAATCACACAAGTCTTTATTGTTTTCGTTGTGTTAGATAAGTCCTACAACATCTATCACTGGATTGTCTTTTTGTGACTTGATTAGTCAGGCCTTCATCTTTGATAATTGTCAGTTAAGCCAAAATGGGCCTTGTCCAGTGTCTTGAACATCTGATCTTGGTAAGACTATACAATACCGGATACCTTCCGCCATCTTTGAAAGCAGGTGAGTTTACTTTTGGTTTGGGTTAGGGTTAGGGNGACGTGACACTAAACAATATGGCTGGTAGGTATCCGGTATTCTGTAGGTCTGCTCTGATCTTTTTCAAGGAAACAGTATCTCTGCACGAAGTGATCAAACCTCAAGGTTGAGTCAGTTGTGATCAGCGGCTTGTCATCTTAGAGTTTGATGTGTGAGCGAATTATTCAGACACGTCTTTCTGACTTCCAAATAAGAATATTTGAGTTGTGAATGCAGATAAGTCTACTATTTCACGGCAAGTGTTCCATTTATGCCACTGTCAGTGTCCTGACGAGCCTGACGTTCCTAAAAAAATGCAGTCATAGTTACTGTTTTGTGTTTCAACGGAAAGCGGAAGGTCACAGGTTTGATCCCCTGACTGCGTCATACCAACAGACGTTAAAATATGGTACTTGTTGGTCCCTGCCTGGCGCTCGGCATTAATGGGTACAACAAGGACTGGTCGGCTTGGAGTCAGTATAATGTGTCTGAGCTTCAGTCTGGGCTAGTACAACCAGCCGCACATACACACGCATGCAAGTCATCATATGAGCGAAATATCCTTAGGGACGACGTTAAACCCAATTTCACCTCGCCTCACCTTGTCAGATGTGACCAGATGTGACCAGCTATGGAAGATTTTTCAGATCTTCATTCAGAGTAAAATACGTGATGTTTATGGGCATCATCTCTGTTTAAATCCCAGTTAGAACTGGTCTTCAGCAAACCATATGGTTGTGGTAAGAGGCGACTAACCCGATTGGGTGGTCAGGCTCCCTGACTTGGTTGAGGCATGAAGTATCCCTGCTGTTATTGTTTGGGACAGTGGTGATGGACAGCCAAGTGGTTAAAGAGTTCGCTCAGGTTGGCCCAGGTTCTATTCCCAACAGGGGTACAATGTATCCCCCTGCCGTGATATTGCTGGGATACTGCTAAAAGAGGCATGAAACCAACTCGCTCAATTTTGTTGGGATACCTTCTCAAATGCAAACGTTCATCCATGGGTCCACAACACTTTATTCCACGTCTAGGGTGGTGGGGTAGCCTAGTGGTTAAAGCGTTTGCTCGTCACGCCGAAGACCCGGGTTCGAATCCCCACATGGGTACATTGTGTGAAGCTCATTTCTGGTGTCCCCTGCCGTGATGTTGCTGTAATATTGCTAAAAGCGGCGTAAAACCAAACTCACTTACTATTCCACGTCTAAATATGCAGTTTCATGATAGTGCAGCATCTGGGAGATGGTCTGTTCTGTCTAGCCGCTGTCCGAGGGTCAAGTCCTTGCAACAAGAATACAATGTATATACTATTATTATCCAGCACCTCATCCACAATGAAACTTCCATGGCCAACCAGCCATGTTCTAAGGTTAATTACCCGCAGCTGACATACACATGGCTGTGCTGATGTCAGTTGTAATAAGCTGCTGTTATTTCATTTATATTGTGAAGATTTGGAAGCACAACTTAACTTCAGGAATATACAAACATGCCTCTAATCCTTATTAAAACCCATTTCCCGCCAAAGTGCCTCAGATATAGACCTTTTCTGTGAAAAAGGACGTGGTCCTTATAGGCATTGTGAATGAGGTAGTGATTAAATTAAATACATTAGATAAATTATACACAATCAGTATGGAATCTTAAAATCTTATTTCTAATTGATAAATCAACACCACACGGAACATAATGCAGCAGCTGATATGACAATAATTGTTCTATTATAATTAATACTTTATTTTAAAAAAACAAATCCTGATGATTTACAACGTTGAAATGAAAACTTTTCGCTCGAATTTTCTGATACGAATATCGACATAAGAATGACAGTATTTACTGAACATTTCTTTAGGACAGATAAAGATGAGTGTCGTGAAACCTATTTTCAAACAATAACATCAACGACAGCATATAATTGTAGCAATATATTAACATAATACAGAAAAGAAATTCAGGTAAAAGATTGTATGTTTCGCCGAATATTCTTACTTATACATGGAAAATTCCTTGAAAAAAGACAAGTAGGAAATTGCGTTCCTCTCTTTCTACATTGCCCTCTCGTCTCGGAACATAATTGGCAGACCATTCCTTCAATGAAAGACAGCATGGCAAATCAATCTCCGACACATTTGATCATGTATTTATGCTTCAAATATCAATAAAACAGCGGCCTATATATACACATCTGAACTTCAGTAAGAAGATAAATAGTTTGTGAAATTTCCGTGATTCATCGTAATTCAACACCCGCAAATTTAGTTTAAAACCGATGGCGTTAGCATGTTAATAAGCGGCGGACAGGAGAACAGACAATTAATCTGATGGTACATACAAACACAGGTATAGGGAGAGATAAACACGTAGTGCAGATTTACGTGGACACTGGGATCGTTACGTACTTCTTTTT
>VKKT01007362.1:16043-29984 GCA_008038995.1 Haliotis laevigata | reverse complement strand
CAGACCGCCGCCATATAGCTGGAATATTGCTGAGTGCGGCGTGAAACTAAACTCACTCATTCACTCTCATTTGAAACCGTAAAGTACATTCAACAAATAGCAAGTTCTACATGATGCGAAATATAACATCAATGTGGAACCATTTGTGTCTCGTATTTCAGCCACATGAGAATAGCCCGAGTAAAATTGATATGATGTGTGATATAATTCCTTCACTCAGGAAACTATTCTGTGTGATTTCAGATTTGTGGAGAAATTTCAGCCAGGTTAGAACATTTCATAATGGGGTATGAGTTCATCGTGGACACATGGCCTGAATTTAAAGCACTGGTTGTACGCTCAAACAGGAACTCCTTACAGGTATATGCATACTTCAAACATAATGCATGTCATCATTACTGTCGTTAGGAATGCCACAATGTATCGTTATTTAAAGAGACGGGATATTTGAACTTGTACTTTACGTGAATCAACAACATTGTCTTGTTAATCTATTCTTGGTCTACTCACGGGATATGTTGTGCGGTGGTAATATGTTGCATGTATATGACGATCGATGCAGATTGGGATACAAAATGTGTCCTGGTTGTGATCGATGCTTGTATGTGCGATACAAGTGTGCCGAAAAACGCTGTGATCTAATATACTACCCATCAAAAGTTAAGCACTCACTATATGTTATGTATATGTATGTGGTAACATCGAAGATGAATTTCTCCACTAACCTTGGGGAGCCAACTGCAAACCTTATGCAGATGAATTGCACGAGGATCATGCATCAAATTGCTGAAAATCATGTGCAAATATCGTGCATGTGAACAGCTGCATTTTGGTGTAAAGTTTTGTTAAGAATTCACCAATTTTCACAGAGTTTTATCATTTACTGAACTCATGACAATAATCTTTTTAACGTTACTAATTTGTTTTACAATACATCAGTTCATGTGTAAACAGAACCTTTAAACAGTATGGAATATTTTGCAAAATCTAGTTTAGAACAGTTGCTTGGAGTAATTGGTTACATTTACACTAGTGAGTCTAAACCTTTGATGG
Organism: Haliotis laevigata; assembly: GCA_008038995.1. Classification (NCBI taxonomy): domain Eukaryota; kingdom Metazoa; phylum Mollusca; class Gastropoda; order Lepetellida; family Haliotidae; genus Haliotis; species Haliotis laevigata. Next base: position 28,931 of record VKKT01007362.1, on the reverse strand, counting down.
GTAGTATATATGAAAAGCGGCGTTTAACACAGCTCACAAACAGTTTATACAGTTAACTGTCTTAGTATACAGCCGTCACGAACACGCTGAAATCAACATCTGTCAATATGTCAACATCTGAGTTGTAAATTTGAATGGATGTCGATATGTACATGAGGGAAAATACATAACTTCACCTGAATGGTATGCTCTGATGAATTCTACTTTTAAGCAATTCAACCCGATAATTGTCCTAATGTCTTAGGCATGCACTGACTGTTACAGTATCGTGCAATGGCAATGGACAATAAGCGCCCCTTTGCACGCGCATGCGCAGTGCATCACCATGTGCGTTCGAGCAGACGCCATCGTTGGAATGTAACTTGTTTGTTTACATTAAATCTATGAAACTTGACGCCTTATCATCTCATAACATGGTGTCAGAAGTGAAACACCGTAGGACACCACGCCGATGCCCCAAACGAGCTTTGTGAGTGATTCTGTGGCATAAATTGTGATAATTTGCCCATTATTTTTGGATTCAAGGCACCTGAGAATTTCAAATTCGAGCGACCTCAGGAATGGCCCGAATGGAAACAACGTTTCTGTCGTTTTTTCACTTTGTCTAAATACAAGGATGAAGATGGCGAATTACAAGTAAGTTCACTCGTCTATGCGATGGGTAGAGAAGCAGAACATATCATGAAGTCTTTTCATTTTCCTAATGAAGATAAAAAGAAAGACTTTGATTTTGTTTTGAAGTTATTTGATAATCACTTCATCCCCAAGAGAAATGTGATTTATGAAAGGGCATGTTTTAACAAGAGATTACAACAACCAGGTGAATCTGTTGAAGCATTTATTCGTCACTTATATGAACTGGCAGAATATTGCGATTTGGGGGAAAAGAAAGGTGAATACATTCGGGACTGAATTGTCACAGGAATCCTAGACCAGGATCTAGCACAAAAATTGCAAATGGAGTCAAAACTGGATCTTGAAACAGCAATCCAGATGGCTAGAAACTCTGAAATGATCAAGAGTCAGGGTGCGGACAGAAGTGCCACTAATTTAGGCGAAGTTAGAGGGGCCAAGCCGAAACGTCATAACAAGTATGGTTACCATAGCAACCAGGGACACAGACAAGCCGGATCACGGAGCAGTGTGTAACATGCCCAGCAGCGTGGACATAACAACTCACCACCAAATTGCGGCAAGTGTGGTCATCCACAGCACACAGGCGGAGCGAGTGTTTGGGCTTGCGAGAAATGTGCAAGATACCTGTATGGACTGGAGCTGTTCCGACTACTGACAGACCATAAGCGGCTAGTACCCTTGATCAACAAGTCAGATCTTGATAGAGCACCAATCAGATACACTCGTCTCCTTATGCGTCTGATGAGATTCAACCTGGTGGCAGAACACGTAGCAGGGAAGAACATGGTGGTAGCGGACATGCTCTCACGGGCACCACTGAACTACACAGAAAATTCCAGAGCAGCGGAAATCCACAACCTGGCAGAGGAAGTAGAAGCCTACATGGAGTCCGTCATCAAGACAAAACCTATGTCGGACCATAAACTCACAGAGATTCAGGAAGCCACGACACAGGACAAGACTCTCCAGCTTGTCATGTCACTGACTAGGAACGGTTGGCTGGCGTCATACAGAGATGTGCCAATACCAGCACGGGCGTACTATCCTGTCAGAGGTGAACTGTCAGTATCCAGAAACATTCTACTGTACAGAGACAGGATTGTGATCCCGGAAGAAATGAGAACAGACATTCTCGATAGGATTCATGAGGGACACCAGGGACTGATTGAGTGTGTTGTGGACTGAACTCAACCAACACATTCAGGATAAAGTATCCTCCTGTACATTTTGCCAGATCAACCAATCAGCACAGAGCCACTACAGCCAAGTTCCCTACCCGATAGACCATGGCAGAGAGTCGCGGCCGATCTATGCACAATTTAAGAGACTCCAATACCTTGTGGTGATCGACTACTTTTCACGATATCTTGAAGTAGTGTATCTAATGGACACTACATCGAAAGGTGTGATTGGCCAGCTCAAGTGCATATTCTCAAGATGGGGTATACCAGAAGAGCTAGTTACAGACAWCGGACCGCAGTTCGTAGCTCATGTGTTTGTGCASTTCAAGAATCAGTATGGATTCAAACACACCACATCTTCACCCCATTTYCCACAAGCTAATGGGATGGCCGAAGCCGGTGTGAAAATAGCAAAACACGCTCTGAAGCAGACTGATCCATTCCTTGCTCTGTTAAGCTACAGGAGCTCTCCGATTCAGTCAACGGGGAAGAGTTGATAATGGGGAGACAACTTCGTGGGACCCTCCCGACCCTAGAGAAGGTGTTGCAGCCTAAGTGGCCAGATTTCCATGCTGTGCGAGCCAGTGATAAAATTCACAAGGAGTGTTCAANNAAGTTCTTTGACCAACACCACAATGTGAAATCCCTCCCAGAGTTGAAACCTGGTGACGAAGTTCGTCTCCAGATTGATGGGGAGAAAGGCTGGAATACAATGCCAAGATCATATTTGATCAGAACACCTAAAGGTGACCTCAGGCGTAATCGCAGACACCTGCAGTTGGTGTCGCCAGGCAGTGTTGACATCACTCCTGAGTATAATGTGTATCCTCCTATCTCTCTGGAACAGAACGCCAACCTTGACACTACACAGAGTGCCGAACCAAATGTCCGGTACGAGAACCCGGAACCACCAGCAGTTACCACTCCCCCTGTGTTCAGGACATCCAGTGGCCGAGCCGTGAGGAAGCCATAACGATTCAATGACGATGTTTAGGGCTTAAGTCATCACGAGATTAGATTATGAGAATAACCAAGTATTCATATCAATGACTTTAAGGTTTGCTTGTGCTTAGATGATAAGTCAGGAAGAAGTTCCATTGGACTTTAAAATGAGCATTGGAATTTCAGTTAAAAGTTAACTGTATATCCAGTTACTGTTAAACTTCAGTTAATCTTGTTGGTTCAGGTTACAGGTTAACAGGTCTTAAGTGTAAAACCAAAGTAATAAGTAATACTTACTTATCGGAGATATCTTTATTGTTTGGTCTTGAGTTGATGTTATCCATGGTAACAAGTTATCTCAAAGAAAGGGAGATGTTACAGTATCGTGCAATGACAATGGACAATAAACGCTCCCTGAGACGCGCATGCGCAGTGCATCACCATGCGCGTTCGAGCAGACGCCATCGTTGGAATGTAACTTGTTTGTTTACATTAAAGCTATGAAACTTAACGCCTTATCATTTCATAACACTGATAAACATGGTAAACATACCTAATATTGACAATCCAAAGCGGTGACAGGTGGATTAAGGTGAGACAAAGCACTGTAGCGAAGGGCATTGCTCCTTAACAAACTGTCAGTCCTTGGGGTCACGAAAATTCCGAGCTTGCAAGGATGTGTGCAGAAGGCTTGTTCCCATTTCGCCTACATCCCATTTCGCCTACACCCTTATCAAAACAAATTTATACTTGAGTGAACATAGGATTTGTATGCTGTTCACTGTAGTTTAATGGACTAACCCAAATAATGAGAAACAAACTTTTGATTCGGGTTGAGTTGGTTTGACCATTTTAATAATTATATATATCTATATATCTATATATCTATATATCTATATATCTATCTATCTCAAGTATATATAAAATAATATAATGATGACCTGGAACATATCAAGTTATATCAAATCACATAAGCACAAATATATCAAGTTATATGTCAAGTCATAGAAGATATCAATTTCATATCTTTGTTCTCAACAAATCTATTGTATTTGCAGTTTAATTAAATGTCCAGCTGCGTCCAGAAACTGCAGCACTGTCTTTCTTCCAGTTGYTAACTGGTCCTTAAAGCGAGTCAGTCTAGTGTCCAGTTCCTTGTACTTGCGAGGACGTGAGCGGACTCCAGCATCATGGTCTATCTGCAAGCGAAGTCGTCGGTCAGCTGGCTCAGTCTTCTTGATTTCCTTGATAAATTCCTAGAGGTTAGGATGGGACTTCTTCAACCTCTTCTGTAGTCCCAGATGGAAGCCTTCCAAGTGGTTGTTAGTTCTCGGGCCAATAGTTTCATGTTGGTTCCATATCTCTCTTGGAAAGCGTAGATTTCACCAATAGGCAGCAGGGGCAAGGAACCAACTCTGTTCACATGTGAGCGGACTGGTAGGTTCTGGTCCTTGTAATAGAGAGCCAGGCCATAGTCAACAACGTGACGCCAAAGGGCCTGACAGTAATGGAAGTAGCATCCACGGGGTGGCGACTCACGGAACACTTCTACAATGACACTAATGAGTGTGGATTACTTCTGGCGATGGTACCGTACCGGTAACGGTCTCGGTGGTGTTCTTCGGGGTCTGAGTCCAAGGTTCTTGCAAATCAACCTCAACTCGAGACTGGGGAAGAGGTGGAATACAGTCCGGACTTCAAGCTGTTGAAGGATGGCATGGTTGCTGCGTTCACGTCTTCAGCTGCATTCAGCTCATCATCGTAGATCTACTGAACTGGAGTGATGTCGGTCTGCACACGTTCACGGAGTCGGTTTAGAAGACGCGTATGATCTTCATTCTCTCTGGGATGGCAGTGGTCAGATGCAATGGTGATGTGGTCCCCTATGGTACTGCAACGCGCCTTGCATCCTGTCTGAACACACTTCCAGTGTGTTGCCAACTGACGTTTCACATTCAGTCGATAGCGATATCCATCATATAGAACTTGCTGCCCGCCTCTCTGTGTCGTAATAAATTCTACTGTCTGAAGAAATGCGTTTGCCATTTTGACATCACAAACAACATTTCAAATCCCTTATATACTGTACATTAAAACAACAGTACACGGGCAAGAGAACATAACAAAATTGCACATTTAGCAGGAAGCCTGAGAGTAGCCACTATATTAAGGCTTTATTAAAACAACAAATCTTATCAACATAGATATAAAGTGACTTTGATTTTAAACCTATTACAGTACTTTGCATTATTAAGCATCAAACCACTTTAATTAATAAAAAAACCCCCAAAACAGTGAACATATTCTTTTGACGACACTGAGCAGGAAATGTGGGCCATCCCATTCACTGAATGAGGGATGGATGAGTTGCCATCCTCAATTATTGTAGGCGAAATGGGATGTAGGCGAAATGGGAACATCCCGTGCAGAACATGTACCCACAATGTGCCATTTACATTACCCTCATTCATTCTAGGCGTACACAGGGTGAGAAATGTTCCGGTTCCACAACATCGCGACGACCCCTCGGGATCATAGATATATATATGCTTTCATGAATATTATACCATACAAAACACATATGTTTAATGGATGCACCATCCGCTCTTATTAGCAGTTAAAGCTACACACGTTTTTATCGCCGGCACGACCTGTACTTCATTTAATTGAGTTTCAGTTTCAGTTTCTGGAGCCCTCTGTGAACATCTTTGCTACAGATACGGGTGCACTAAGGGATCTCCTGCAAAACAATGATGTCATAGACTGGTCAAGAAAACAGAATTTTGAATGTAAGTCGTCACTTGTTAGAAAAGGTCAAAAGCAACCCATGCTTGCCGTTATAGGCATATAAATGCATCGGATTGTCAGGTTGCTTACTCGGGTGCCATCATACACCTTCGTCGTGGATGCTTCTCACAATATCGGTCAGGGCGGTGGGGTAGCCTAGTGATTAAAGCGTTCGCTAGCCACGCCGAAGACCCGGATTCGATTCCCCTACATGGGTACAATGTGTGAAGCCCATTTCTGGTGTTCCCCGCCGTGATATTGCTGAAAGTGGCGTAAAACTCAAACTCAATCACTCACTCACTCAATATCGGTCACTGGATAGTCTTGCTGATACAACGGGTATTTGACAGGCAAAAACAAACAAATATATGTCATTTTCAAATGGCCATTTTGAATATTATGTTAATAAATTAAAATGCGTGTCATGCAATCTCTTGTTTAAAATTTGCCTCTTGTCACCAAGCAGTGAATGGATACCCGGTAAGACAGCTTTGGCGGCATCCTACCTCGGAATGCGTGAACGTAATTGGGGTGCACATCGATTGAATTGCCAGGGAGATAATGTTATAACTGTAATAATGTACGAGACTAATTTGATCTAATTTCGATACCCGATTAAAAATAATCGATTATGATTTTTGGTTCACCATTGCCCTAACAGTGCCAGTGGAAAACGCCAGATAATTATACCAGAAAGACTTTGTACCCACAATGTGTCATTTTCCGAAATCCACTCTCAAATTTTTCATTGGAATTTGTGATTATAATGTCATGATTATTTTTCATGCGTTGCCATCTTGGCCACAGCCAATGTGAAGGGTAAACCTTCCAAGAAAGTATGATAAGGACGTGTTGCTGTTGATAAATTCGAATGTTTATTCGTTTAGGAGTTCATAACCGGGACTCACAAGTATTTCTCATACTTCACACCACATTTCCGATCTTCATGGCTGTACAATGTTTCATTTCAATGCAAAATAAACAATTATCATATTTGACACACAAAACTCTTATAAGAATTCGACATGAATCATTTTCGACCTATTCAACGTTAAATATTCAACAAAATATCCCTGTTTGTGAGAAGACAAATGCAGAGGACAGAAGCAGGGAAAAAAGCATAAAAATCAATCAGAGCATCAAAAGCACAAATATACATGACAATGACAACATCTGTCACTACGCACAGGAACATACGCTTACACTTTCATCTCCCTTACATGTTTGTATCAGATACATTTATTTATTTCGATGGCATCACTTCAGGTAATGAGAACATTCAAGGAATGGGCACTGGGATAGCCTAATGATTAAAGCTGAAGACCCGGGGTTGATTCTCCATATGGGTACAATTTGTGAAGCCCATTTCTGGTGTAATCCGCTGTGATATTGCTGAAATATTGCTAAAAGCGGTGTAAAAGTAAACTCATCACTCACTCACTCTCTCCAAAAGGGTACCAGTTAGGCCAAAGAATCACTTGAAAGAATACAAAAGAGATATCTATTTTGTGTACTGAGTGGGTACTTGATGTAATGTGATATACTCTTGCTCTCCGACCTGAACTTGCTCGGTGGGGTAGCCTAGTGGTTAAGGCGTTCGCTCGTCACGCCGAAGACCCGGGTTCGATTCCCACATGGGCACAATATGTAAGGCCCATTTATGGTGTCCCCCGCCGTGATATTGCTGTAATATTGTTAAAAGCGACTAAACTCACTCACTCACTCCGACCTGAACTGTAAGATTATGACAAGCTAAAGTTATTATGCCCTCTTACGTCAACAGGATCCAACTGGCAACGTAGGCGGCCGCTTCTCTGTACCTGACTAAATATTCTGATAAAGTCTTTAAATATTTTTTTTTCAGCAGAAATTAACATTATTATATACGATATGCATCGACTATTTAGGTGTGGACACTAGGCTGATGTCTGTTGTGATAGAAGTGATGAAACACCATCAAGTTTCCATCTCGCTTGGATCGACTGCCGCGTTCCTCCGTGTTACGGAAGATACCCTGGAACTCAAGTAAACTATGATACATACGTTGATTTAGTTGGGGCTTTAGTCATTGTCCCTTCATACCACCGCGTGGGACACCATACAATGGAAGCTGGGTCATTTTAACACACTTTAATACAGATTTCATTTCATTGATTGACAGATAGCTGGTATCGAATACTTGTGTCACCTTGCTTACAAATAATCCTGATATTAGGTATAGTCATGAACATATGACATAGCCATGTAAATATTCTTGAAAATGAACCACTGACATATTAAAAGAATATTGGATGCTTGGTTAATTCATGAGGAGACTCTTTTTATGTCTCGGGCAAGCCACCTTCTTCCAGAAAAATGCAATTTGGAAGCCGGTTGAAACGGTACATTAGACAATAACATTAGCCAAATGATTTCCAATTTAGTCATGTATTACACTCAACATTTAACAGACAAGTTGAGACTGTGCAACGTGAGATTGAAACTCTGCTCTTCTAACACTCTGGGGGATACTCTACGGCATGTAAACATATTTCATATGGTGACACACCGTAAGGGCAAGAATCATACACATATGTAATCTAATGTAATCATAATGATGCCCGTTCATTCGACAACACGATAGATCAGGTGCGAGTAAGCCTCGTCGTTTATATTCATAAACTTAATTTTCAGACCAGTGCCAGAAGGTTTTACGCTTAAGAGTCTCAAAGAAGATCAAGCCAAAATGGTAGATGCTTTCTGGAATTTGAGAAGAGAATATTCTGCTGATTACATTCAAGAAATGATACGGAAGCTACCTTCCTGCTGTCTTTACAACAGTGAGGGAGAGATGGTGGGGTTTGCCATCACCTACCACTATGGCTGCATTGGGATGTTACACGTTCTGGAGGAACACAGAGGGAAGGGGTACGCCAAGGTGATTATGTCACATCTCGCTCGCAAGTGTCTTCAGAAGTGGCAGTGTGTATCTGTGTTTATTGACCCAAAGAACACGAGGTCAATAAAACTTAATGAAGCCATAGGCTTTTCTTTAGTACCAGATTTGTTGTTTATAGCAATTAAAAGTCACTCACATCCAAAGCTCTAATATTGGCGTATGCAGAACAAACACCCAAACAAGCTCATGATAACTGAGTTAAATGCCACTGAGAAGCTGCTGGGTTGGACAAAGTGAGTGAGTGAGTGAGTTTAGTTTACGCCGCAGTCATCAATATTCCAGCTATATGGCGGCGGTCTGTAAATAGACGAGTCTGGACCAGACAATCCAGTGATCAACAGCATGAGCATCGATCTGCGCAATTGGAAACCGTTGTCATGTGTGGTGGGACAAAGGAGATATTATTTTGATCCATAACAACTTTATTCGATTTGGTTTATTTCAACGAATACAACCTTTCCACGTAGATGGTAACATGGTCATCGGGCAAGCTAGTATCTTCACCGAAACATCGCATTCGTTATATCAAGCAAGTTGAATATCCACTAAACTAACATCCTTACTCTTCATAACTCATGTGTATTTATTTGATTTGGTTTATGTTCAGCACAGCTTGGAGAATTGGAAATAAAAGCATGAGTTGCAACTTATCAAACCATGTTTAACCGTCTCTAATTATGCTTATATAACATGCTTGTGGTAAAAACAGAATAAAATAACTTAGATACTGACACCTCATTTTGTGTAAAACTTATGTAACACATACATGTATGTCAATTTACTAAAAGCTTTGGCACGCAATATTTTGTTTGTTTCATTGTTTTTTCATTCGGATTATCTACATTGTCCCACTCACGCCATTCTATTTGTTACCGCAAAGTCATTAGAAGCAAAATCTTGCAAGTGAAACCCTGTGAGCAAATGAAAAGCTTTGAATTGTTTGCTTATCCCAGCAAGCAATGGGCACAAATATACATAACCACACACTTTACCTTGTAGATCAAAGATTGTCATTTTTAATCGGAATTTCTCGCACTTTTAATTACTTGTCTATTGTTTTTTTTCTTCAAACTTTCAAACTAAAGGTCAAATAATGTACACAAAGAGTACACAAAAAGACTCAGATATGAGTATGTGTGTTCGTACCACGTAGTAGAAATACAACGTGTCGATTTAATCCTGTGTAACATACATATGTATGTTATATACTACCCATCAAAAGTTTAGACTCTTCACTGACTGACTCACTTCAGTCACATGTTCTAAACTAGATTTTGCAAAATGAACTGATGTATTGTAAAACAAACTCGTAACGTCGAAAAGATTATCGTCATGAGTTCACTAAATAATAAAACTCAGTGAAAATTGGCGAATTCTTAACAAAACTTTACACCAAAACGCAGCTGTTCACATGCACGATATTTGCACATGCTTTTCAGCAATTTGATGCATGATCGTCATGCAATACATCTGCATAAGGTTTGCAGTTGGTTCCCCCAAGTCAGGGGAGAAATTCATCTTCGATGTAAGCACATGTATATACATAACATATAGTGAATGCTTTAAGTGAGTCTAAACTTTTGATGGGTAGTATATTTGGGATTACACTTTTTCAGTAAAGAACAGATTCTAGTACATGTACTTTTTCTGTTTAGTCACATAATGAGGTTCTTACACAGATGTACATAAATACAGACAGAAACACGATCAGTATTAATACGTGGCGGTTGCAATGTCAAACACATTCTGAAACCTATTTCATTGCAATACAATACATTAGGTGGATGTGCGGGTCTGTCATTTTATGTGATACCTTTTCATTCATGGTTGTTCGCTCGTTCAGTTGCTCTTGTGAAAAATAAAGATTGTGTCTATTGAATATTTTATAACTTTTCATAGTATACGCTTTGTATTGGCTGTTTAATTCTGACAGTGGCATTGGATAATGCTCTAATCAGGCCCTGGTCTTTTTCAGACAAATGTTTAACTTCCACAGCGTATCGTTTGAGTTGCATGGATATATCCTGTTAAAAAATTAGTTCATGTACTAAGGGATTTCCATTTAATATGAAGTGGGGAGGTTTCAGTTACCATCACAGTACACCTCCACACGTCTTCCGTCGACGTGTGACGGCTGCAGTTTTCAGAGGTGACGTTCTCCGACGTTACGTCGCTACCCTGTTTGCGACACAGCCTGAAAACAACAGTTTTGTAGTGAGAGAATGAAAAAATATTCCCCAAATCTTCATCTACAGATGTTTTCACTCAATGTGACGTTGATCTCATGCATGCGAGGTAGTTCGAGGAGGTCACATGCACTACTGATGGACAATAGACTTTCTTAAGTTGTTCTCCGACGTTACGTCGCTACCCTGTTTGCGACACAGCCTGAAAACAACAGTTTTGTAGTGAGAGAATGAAAAAATATTCCCCAAATCTTCATCTACAGATGTTTTCACTCAATGTGACGTTGATCTCATGCATGCGAGGTAGTTCGAGGAGGTCACATGCACTACTGATGGACAATAGACTTTCTTAAGTTGAGGGAGTACCCAGTCATTGATGTTCACCCATGGTAGTGACCCATACTTGAAATTCAATGCAATCACGAATTATATAACTCAACAGATTTTATTGCAATGAAAAAAAGGAAAAAAATCCTCAAGTTGCATTTCTTATGCTGTTTAGTATATTTTAGCTATATCACTTCGGCCTCTCGATAAAGGCGACCAGGCCATGTGGTCGGAGGACAGCTAACATATTGTACTCATTCCATATCACTGCAGATTGTCTATGGGTGTATTCAGTTTCATTTTGTGTCGAGCAATATTCCAATAACTTGTCTTTTGTGTCCACCTGTCATAATTTCTTGTAATATCAAATCGAACATCTTGTTTCTATGAAGATTTTAAAGATTATGGTACAACTCTTGCCTAAAATTTGTATTCATGTTAAGAAGAAAGTCCCGAATCGTTGAAGATACTGATTTCACTATATCTTTTGTAATCCAGCGCTTTTTCCTTCATATCAATAAACATTTTATCTGCTTCGTTCAATGTCAATCTGAAGCATACGTATAATCCTGATTACATCCGCAAAGTTGATGAATTACAGCACCATATCGTTGACATAACATAACGACATATGTTTTCAGCGACCTGACAGTGTCGGAGAAGCAAACTCGGGTTAGAGCAAAGCTATCAATTATTAAACAGAAATCGTTAATTTCAGAGTGTTTAATGCTTTTTATGCATGACATGTATAATTACATTGCTTCAAGGGAGGTGCATAATCCACTTTAAAAATATCGCACTATCCTCAAGAAAATATATATCCTATACACGGAGACGAGTATAAATACGTTCCGCATTTTTTATCTTTTAATCCTAAAGGCAAGGAAGTTGGAAATTGTTACCGAAAAAACGGAAACGAAAACAACGCAAATACTCAGAGCAAAATATCACTTTCGTATCACTTTATCCATGCAGGAATGTTGATTCGACCGAGGTACGTAATAATGTGCATTCAAACACTTGTCGTAGGTTAAGAGGCTCACATTTTCTGTTCGGAATTTGAATTTGACTTCTGAAACATCTGACGCAAAAAGGAAAAATCCTTTGTTTTATAGGACGTAATTGACAGGTCCACACTGTCGTTAAGAAAGGGTACTTTGTGACGTCGGAGGACGTTAAGGATGATGTGAGTACATTGCTTGGTTGATCGCGAATATGTACTCCTGTAATGTCAGTTTTTATAAATGTTCTATGGCTCTATCTCTCCACAGTAAATCGATCTTAATTCGTACATGTCCATATGCTGCGCCTTCCAACACCAAGTAAGTTATTCAAGGATACTTACTGTAGAATGCAATATGTACATGGCGGCGTTCTAAACACAATCAGATATTTATTATGCATGCATGTGTGCGTGTGTGCGTGTGTGCGTGTGTGCGTGCGTGCGTGCGTGCGTGTGCGTGTGCGTGTGTTTTGTAGGTATGTGTGTGTGTGCGTGTGTTTTGTAGGTATGTATGTGTGTGCGTGTGTTTTGTAGGTATGTATGTGTGAGTGCGTATGTTTTGTAGGTATGTATGTGTGTGTGTGTGTGTGTGTGTGTGCGCGCGCGTGAGTGTGTACATCTGTATATGTATGTATGCATGCTTGAGTATGCATAGATGTGTGTATGTGCGTGCGTGCGCGTAAGTGTTTATATGTGTATATGTATGTATGTCTGCCTGCCTGCCTGCCTGTATGTCTGTCTGTCTGTATGTGTGTGCGCGTGAGTGTGTATATCTGTATATGTATGTATGCATGTATACATTCGTGTGTGTATGTATGTGTGTGCGTGCTTATGTATGTATGTATGTATGTATGTATGTATGTATGTATGTATGTATGTATGTATGTA
>VKKT01007357.1:25468-37257 GCA_008038995.1 Haliotis laevigata | reverse complement strand
CTCTCTCTCTCTCTCTCTCTCTCTCTGACACTACAAAATAGACACCACAAATATCTATGGTTACACTGAATTCAGATGTCTTGTTTCATAGGAAAATGATATGTATAAATGAATTTTAATTTTAAATATTAACAACATCGTATTTCTATATTTTATGGCGAGGTGTAGGCAGCATGACCTTAACTAAGACGTCACAGACTGCCCCAGTTTGATGAGGTCGTAAAATGATTCACAATGCATCTGGCTCACTGGTGACACCTGTTATGTGTTTTTTGCGCTTATTCAGTGTAGTTCCGTAGAGCACAATGTGATTGATATAATATCAAGTCTGTACCAGACCGCCAAACTTTACTAGCAGCACAGTCTCGTTTTGAGATTTTCATGATTTCCAGGTTTGTTTGCCAGAGCTCGCTGTACGACAGAGCACGTTGCACGGCATGTTTTGCAAGGATTATAAGGAACGTAGTGTTGCAATGATATACGAGTGCTTTGATGTATCAATAAATACTCATTAATATTTATGTATCCAGTTAAATGAACTGGTCGCAAAATTCTGGACTGGTTATTGTACTAAGTTGCGCAATAGGACGGAACCCAGTCAACGGAAAACGAGATTTGTTGTGTAATCAATGTTTTGACTTGATTGCTAAAAACGGCGTAAAACCAAACTCACTCATACACTCACTGAAATATATACGATTAGGAGTAGCAAAGACAAACATCATAAAGGAATTATTTCAAAACTCAAAAATGGGTATCCGAAATGATGTTTGTCAAAGTTCAATGCAAAGTCACAGAATCGAAAACATCCCTATTCATTTGGAAAGTTCATTTGAAGTGAAAGGAACAATCTTCCACCAGTCCTTCGCGACGCTTTTCCTTACTTCCGACGCCAATTTCTTGAATAGTCTCTGGTCGGCACAGTCATGTTCACAGGATCAGCAGTTTGAACTGTTTGACTGTTCATGCTTTCCAGTTTAGTTTGCTTGCGCCAATAAACTTCACGCAGCTATTCATCGCAGTATTCCGACCTCCGTTGGGTGTGTTGTCGACTTGGAACTTACTCCATACGTTGGCGGATCTGTACAGACTCTACGACAGTGTCTCACTTGTCAGATGTCCGCTGATGTAGTTTCTTGGCAATATCATTCTGTTTCTCAAATGCCTTTCAGTTGAATAATCTCAACGTACGAAATTTGGCTACAAAGATGAGTGGTACACGATACAATGAAAATGTATGTTCTTCTCTATATATCCTGATACGCAAGGACTGACTGACTGACTGAATTTGGTTTTACCCCGCTTTTAGAAATATTCCAGCAAAATCACGGCGGGGAACACAAGAAATGTGCTTCACACATTGCGCCAATGGGGGGATTCGAACCCGGGCCTTCTGCGTGACGAGCTACCGCTACCCAAAAGGCCCTGATACGCAAGGACCAAATGGCAAGAACGTTTCCACCCACGTTTGTGAACAATTGAAGGCTCACGTTGCTCGCCTTTGGTTGAAACATCTTTATTATTGCCACTGGAAATTTAAAGAGAAGTTGTAGTTCTGCCCATTCAATCATGTCAAATGGAGTTCCCATGTTTTCTTTTCCTCCCAATATAAAATGGCATTCAACTGGGTTTGTATAACAAATCGTGTGTGATATATGAGACTTTAAATATATAGCGACAAAGTATATAACCATAAATGGGTTACCCGTGCATATCTGGTTTAGAATTGGGCTTCAGCAACCCATGCTTGTCGTAAGGGACGGGTGGTCAGGCTCGCTGTCTTGGTTGACACATATAATCGTATCCAAATTGCGTACATCGATTCTCATGTAGTTGATCACTGGATTGTCTTGTAGAGACTCAATTTTTTATAGGCCGCCGCCATATGGCTGGAATATTGCTGAGCAATAAACACACATAAATGGTTTCGTTAAGATCTAAACACCTAGTCATATAGAGGTGACAGGTCAAGTTGCATGCTACCATGTCCAACATAACAAAGTTTTGAAGCAGCCTTGTGAAGAGAGTCCCCAACAGTGCTTACTCATCTCCTTTACATGGATGACATTGGGCTCCTTGCCAAAGGAGATACCAATTTGAAAGAGCAGGTTCTCTTTGACATTTGGACTCGACAAATGTAATACTCTTCATCTGAAACGTGGCAAGGTAACTACTGATGGATCGGTTAAAGTACAATGGGGAGGAGTTATTGAGTTAATCTTGTGGAAGATCCTACACCTATCCTGGAATGCAAGTTCGAAAAAAGCCCAAATTCAAGACAAACTTCGGGCCGAGTATAAACTCGCTTAAAGAAAATCTGGAGCTCAGAGCTGAATGTTCGAAACAATGTCAAAGCTACCAGTGCTTTTGCTGTGCCAGTCCTCTCTTATTCCTTTGGAGTAGTTGACTGGACAAAACAAGACATCCAGAGTGGAGACTCTTCATGATAGAATTTTACTGTGTACCCTTGCAAATATTTATTTATCGGATGATCCTCTGGTGATGCATGTCATGACTCATGATGAAAGCAAGAATTCCAAAGCTATTTTAAGCGTGCCAAGGTCGTTGGACAGAATCTGAAATTCGAGATTTTGTTGATGGTGATGTACTGCTGGACGGTACAGCGATGGGAGTAATCCAGGTGAAGTCCTTCACAAAGCCTGCCCAGAGTCGGTCATGTGCGGAGAAGCTTTCTGAGAAACCACTAACTGCATCGTGTATATATGCAGTGTGTGGAACAGAATACCAATTCAACCGACTCCTTCGCCTGAATGAAGTCGGCTGGTCTTAAATGTGAAACAGAGGGTTTCCTTTTTGTCGCCCAAGACCAGTCCCTTCCCATTCGCAATCGCCAAAATGTGATTCTTAATATCAATATGAAGATGACTCTGCAATGAATTTACAGAGATTGTCCAACACCTTGTCGGTGGATGCCCTTCCTTGGCACAAACAGCATATATTAAAAGACATGGTGGCATGGCTCGTTGTTTCTACTATTGTCTTTGCCATGTCTGTGCCTTTGATTCCTATGTCCATCCATGGTATGACCCCGAACATGTCCAGGGCGTCATGGAAAATGACCGCTTTAAACGTCTTTGGAATAGGCTCATATACAGCCTTAGGAGGGTTCCAGTCAACAAACCTGATCTTGTCCTTTTTGATAAAGCCAACGAATCTATTTATATCATTGAATTTTCTGTTCCTTTTGACAGCAACGTGATTGGCAGTATTCTAAATATACGGACCTCATCTTTGAAATGTCTCGCTTGCATCCCAAGTACACTGTCGTCAAGCTTCCTATTGTTCTCGGTGCCTTCCGTTTGATAGCTCCTGATCTCTTGGCGCAGATCAGGAGAGTGCCCGGGTTCTCCTACGGCAGCACAGCCCTTCTGATACTCTGGGTAATGCAAACGGCTGCACTTTTTGGGAGTCTTCATATTCTCCGGAAAGTTCTTGGTTGGTTCGACTAGGCAGCGTTTCCTGGGAGGCGCCATTCGCTGTCTGGGCTGCGCGTACACTGGCCAAGGGCCCTGAGCTGATGATGAGCCTTACCAGCCTGACTGTGCCAGGATCACCCGAACCCTCTCTGCTGCATTTTTCATCTTAGTCTGTAAAGCATAATAAAGGGCTATTACACCCACTTCCTTCTAGACCTCCGTCAACTTATTCATCCGCCTGTGACAGGTGTCTCCCTGTAACTGCATCATGTTCATCCAGTTGCACGTGTTCCCTCACCTTGATGTGTTTGACGAGTGTCATTCTCGTGGACGTGATGTGTTCTTTTATTGGCGCTTCATTGTCTTATATTTTACGGCCAAGTGATTTTTTCTTTCTTTTTACGCTTCGCATAAATATGTTTCTTGATACCCGTCATTATACCAGATAATTCAAGTTTGTTTCCTCTTCAGTGGAGAGCTGATTGTGACGACGGTAACATTTACTGTGGTCACACAACATCACATACACGGATTCTTGTTATAGTCGTTACAGAGGTAGTTGACTTGATCACCCTTCCTGACACATGACCTTTCGTTTCCGCTTTACCATAACCTCTCCTGACAGGTCAGATATTTTATAATCACGGGAAGCAGAACTTACGTGGTGTATTTTGGAACATGCCCACACAAAGGGTCTTTTCACACTTTAGGACACCTGGCTGTTCCCAGAGTTGTCTCCCCTAGCCTGTCACACAGGTTGGACCTGTTTCTGGTATCATCGGCTGTGAATCAAATATTACGGCTGGCTAAAATGATCGATAACCGGGAATATCGTCGATAGGGGAAATTATCAACGATTATCGATATAAAAATTGTGTTATCGATAATATCGTACGTTAACGTTTCTGCTAGAATATTTTTCAATTTTCTCCCACAATGTGCAGTTTTAGGACTTTATTCTAAATTATGTTCAGGACGCTGTTTTGTTACTAATCCATACAGACATGTCACCACTCACTAGTTATGTGAGATATATTCATTTCCTTCAGACTTTCTTGGTAGTTTTGCTATACGTCTCCGATATTTATCGATAATCGATCGATATATATTTACGATTATCGATCTCAATATCGATAGCCATCCCTAATCAATATATTCGTATAGTTCACATCAACATGTATCTTGCAGTTTAGTTTATGGTATTTTAAAAATTATTATATTCATACTGTATAAAATATACTGCAAGAGCCGTAATAATCACACGTAACAGAGCAAATGAAAGTTAAAATGAAATGAAGATTTTCATGTTTTCATCCTTATTGGCACATGACAAACATATCTGTATATGTTTACATATAGCATATGACAACCTTCATAGCATTATCATTATTAGATCATTGTGTAAATAAACAAAAGGTTGTCACACCTGCAGTTCTTGTGTGTCAGTCAACTTCTGTATAACAATACTTGGTTTGATCTTCCCCGCGCACTCCTCCGCCGGTCTCCTGGGGTGGAGGACCTTGGTATCTTGTCGACAGCAGGGACAGGGGATGGTCTTGGAATGTACAGCATCTGGTCTGGTTTGGACGTATGAGGTGACACAATGCAGTGTGATCACACCTTAGTGTACAGTTCCTGGCAGATCACACTTTCTGTTAGAGATATTGCTATCTGGAAGAACATGAAACATCCACACAAATGCAGTGTGTCTACTGGTCTATGTTTTTTTGTAAACATAATTGTAACATGAGTAAAAAAAATGTTACAAAACATCTTTCAAGTTCCGAAAAGGATCCAAACGCATGGAAATGCGGGTTAGACTTGCTCGTCGTAGGATGCGATTCACGGGATCGGGTGTTCCGATCAGCTGACTTGGTTAAAAAAAGTCATCGTAACCCAGCTGCGTGAATCGATGATAAAACAAAAACATACAAATATAAGGATCCCAGAATTTATCTGGTACAGGGAGCATCACAAATGATACTCGTCTAGAATTATGACATGTACACCTCTCGGTCGGTATTCTGGTTTTGAAAAACTTTCAGAGCTGATTAAACTCCGACGTTCAGTCTGATATCCCACTGAATTCGACATGTTAGACTCATTCTGGATTGTTCGGAAACAAGTAGCCCTGATTGGTGTGGTGTGGTAGCCTAGTGGTGAGGCGTTCGCCCGTCACGTCGAAGACCTGGGTTCGATTCCCCACATGAGAACAATATGTGAAGCCAATTTCCGTTTTTCCCCGCCGTGATATTGCTGGAATATTGATAAAAGCGGCGGAAGAACAAAACTCATTCACTGAAGATGTATTCGGGAATCATGAATGAAACTAAACTCACTCACTCACTCAAGCCCACATTACACATAACGTTAAAGATGGATTAGCATGTACATGAATGGTTTGATAACTTTAAATTATTTACATGCAAACATTGTAGACAACCGTACGAAATCGGTCACGTTATGCAAAGCGATCAAGCAAACCATGTCCCGCCAATATGATCCAATAAGGAAACAGTTTTCCATTCGGTGCAAGGTTATGTTTGGCTTATGGGAAAAAAGCTTAAGCGAAAACAATTGCTTTGGTACACATTTTTTGGATTAAACCTCCATAGTAATGTACAGATTCTAGTACTTTTGTTGGGTTGAGTCCTGGATTCGAACCCACACTCTCAGAGTCTGACACCAAATCTCCCGCACACAGTCTAAAATCTGTTTTTGACTGAGAAAGTGTAATGACAAATATAACGTGTTACACGTGGCCATTATGCCGACACTGTTGATGAATATTTTATGCATATTCATACATGCGACGGTCGGTGTAAAACGGGACAGCTCTGAGACGATAGCTTTGTGGTTTATACCAATTTTGCTTTATACAAGGAGCTGTATATACAAGAATCATTGTGAGCGAGGTCAGAACACAGTGGTAGAGGTTGTGTTGGGACCCCCGAACACCTTGGCCGTGTCCCAGCTGAATTCAATATAGGCTGAGTGTGAGACGTTATTAATTTTCTGACTGAATTTAAAGATTGCACAACGCAAATCTGCTTATAAATAGTCTCAGCATATTATCTTTGATCATCAATACATTTTGATTTAGATTTCCATAAGATAATGTTATTCAAATTCATTTCTTCCTATTTTTAACAAAATACCCCATGCAGAGAGTGCTTTGTACAAACTGATGCAACAATGAATGTTGACTGATCAGAAAGGATTACGAAATTCAACAACAATTATTTGAAAAGCAGATCCTGTTTAGAATTGTCTTCAGCAATCCATGCCTATCGTAAAAGGCCAGTAACGGGATCAGGTGGTCAGGCTCGCTGACTTGGTTGACACATATCATCATATATCATTTGTGTAGATRGATGTTCATGTTGTTGATCACTGGATTGTCTCGTCCAGACTCGATTATTTACAGACCGCCGCCATATAGCTGGATCATTGCGGCGTTAAACAGCCAACCAACCAACCAATTACTTGAAAAGAGACTTACGATATACTACAAGGAATATAGATTACCTAATTCCCCTGCCTAATTTACCCTCTTTTCTAATTAGCCCAGATCACCTGATGCCTGTGATCACTAGAACAGGTTAACGTCCCAGCGTGTCCTTATCAATTAATTCTTCAAACAACATCTAACTAGCGCAACACAGTTTGTCCGATCTTGAGGTCAAGTTAGAACAGGTTATTTGGACAAATATAAGTACGGGGATTATGTTTATCTACAGCATTATTGCAATGTTTGAATCATTGAAATGTATTTGTGGCCGTGCATGTATGTTTCTTCAACCGCAGATTCTGCAGACAGCCTTTGAGAAAGTTGTCGCCATCGCTTCCCTTGCTGTCTTTGATGGAGTCGAATTCCATTGCTGCTACCTACTCTACGCCGAGTCTCTGTGGAGAATGATTTAGCATCTTGGACTTGCATCACGTTACAAGGAGGACGCCAACTTCAGACAACTCTCCCAGAGACCACTTGCATCCTCACTTCACGTCGATCAAGTTAGAAGCCATTGCAGAAACTCCATTGGTCTTGGGCTATGTGACAACGATTAGATCCACGGGAGAAGCCAGTGTGGAACCAATTTGCCAACCATTACAAGTGGACAAAAAATCACCTTGAGGGACTCACTGACATCTTGTCATCTCAGTGTATATGACTTTGTGGAAATGATCAAGGAACCAGTCAAAGACCCAAGTGAGGCTAGCCCAGCATCTTGGACATCAACGTGATCCAAGAAGATACCACGAGCAATCCACACTAAACGCCAAAAGAAACGTTACTGTCCTTTCTTAATGACGGAGGAACCTATCTTCAGCTGGTGTTGTGATGCGTGGACTTCCACTTCTTGGTCTGCCTACGGTGACCCCAGTCTGTCTGAAGCCCTAATAAAGCCTTATAACCGTGATACGGTGACATCCGAGGGCGTTGGGAACAGCATTGTATGTCGATCCCATCTGCACCATCCCAATGGCTCTTTCTCTCACTTCAGCTGTTAATCTTGGCATATTTCTCATACTTGTTTATAATATCATGAATTCTAGTAACTTTAAATGATTTATCTTTGTCTCAAAGCAGAATTTTATTTGAACCTTTCTTTTGGACATCTAAATCACTGTTATTGGTTTATTTCGGCATGGTCAAATATAGGACAATTTAACTCTTCTGAAAAAGATGCACTTCACCTAAATATTAATGCATTTGAGAAACATTTTTCTTGATTTGCATAAAGCTGTGTCGTTAAGTAATTCATAAAAGTAGGAGGGTAACGTTTCTTCGTAAGAGAGCTTCGAAAATCTAGGCCCTGGAAAAGACTAAGGGAACACTTTCATGTGTTCCCTAATTTGTTTCCATGAGTACATAGTGGCAATTTTGAACTCATGGAGTATGTGGCCAGAGCAGAACCTCTTCATGGTGACTGGCACTATATCTCACAGGTGACTTCTTTGAGAGGCATTTAGAAGTTGGAATAGTAAGGATATATATTGTTATCCTTCCTCATGTAACATGTGGTTTGACAATTAATACATTCGTGCACGACATTTGGCTTCTTTAAGTTACATCATAGGTTTCTTTATGTTTATCAACCTCCAGTTACCTTCTGAATGTTCTTGTGGTTAAGTTGGTCAGTGACGCACGCACACACGCAACGCACACTCACACACACACATACACTGTTTTAAAATATAAAAAAACGCGTTTCGGAATTAGGTAGTATGTCATTCACAAAAATGTCTTTACCACAGAATAGAATTATACTTTAGACAAATTTTGCTCACTCATTCCCACACACAGTCACTCACTTACACCTTCTCATTCACTCACTCTCTCTCTCTCCCCNCCCACACACACACACACACACACCACAGAGCGCGTGCGCGTGTGTGTAACGCTGTATGATACCATTGGCAAGGTTGTGACCCTAAACACCAGCTTAATTTGCAACTTGAACACGGCGGTCTTTGAGTCCGCAATATTGATAACAAATTATTAAATGTAACATGCATTACATATATTTGCATTGACTGTATGCACGATCAAGTGTAACCTGAATGAAACGTTTATCCTAAAATAAATGTAAGGTTCGGTCACGAGTTGAATCTATTCAAATCCGTGGCGGTACAACCTGTGACGATTCATAGTGGCAACTATTGAGAACTACATAAACTAACGGGCAAAAAAACGATACCAAGTCGAAATCACTGCTATTACAAAACGACAAACCACCATTGTGTAAAAAAGAAAGTGAATTTTAATAACAGGCGTATGGGCAACATGCATGTGCATGCTATCGTTTCTTTTGCCCGTTAGGCTAGTAGGCCAACAATAACTACTCGCTGTCAACCAGCAATATTCTATAGTTATTTAAATAGAGTTATAAGAGGCCGAGGTTTATGTATTGGTTTGAGTGTCTAATAAATAATGTGGCAAGTATATTTCAGAAATTTGCATTGCAATCCACGCACACAATAAGAGATGATTTGAATGCTGAACATTGATAGCTGAACGTTCTTGGAAAAGCGTCTTCCTCGACCCAGGATTGCTTCTAAGAAGATCCAAATGGAGGTACATGAGGCCAAATCCCGGATTGTTCACCATTGAAAACACGTCTATTCAGTAGGAAACACATGCTATGATCACATGTTGTCCGATATTTCCTTACTTTAGGTGGTTACGGGTGCTGAAGTCCAATAGGGCTGACAAGCGACAGGGGAAAATTGCCATTTATGGAGGGGGCCAAGTGGTTTTACAAGTGGGATATCTCAATAAGAGGGGTACTGTGAATATGTGATCTACACTACCAGTTTTTGTAGAAGCGTTTCTGGCTGAGTGGGTAAGATAACTGACTTTGTGTACTGACAATTAGTTGCCTGACTCTGAGACTGTGGGTTGGAATCCTGGATGGGACTCAACCTAACCCAAAACTAAACCCACTCACTCATTAACTTTGGGCACATTTACTGAGGTGATCCAAATCAAGTAAAGAAAGCACGACATTTCACGAAAAAGGTTGTCATGTAAGACAAGTCTGCCGCCACCTGCCTATCTCACTTGGATATCAGACTGAAAGTCTAACTGAGTTTAGTTTTACGCCGCTTTTAGCAATATTCCAGCAACATCACGGCGGGGGACACCAGAAATGGGATTCACACATTGTACCCATGTGGGGATTCGAACCTGGGTCTTCGGCGTGACGAGCTAACACTTTAACCATTAGGCTACCCCACCGCCCCCCTTGGATATCAGATGCCTACAACGGCAGCCAAGTGTGATTCTAGTGATTTCACAATAGAAATCGATCATAGCATTTCTCTGGTTTACTTAATATTTGGTCCAACCTCGACATTCAACATGGACAAGTCGATTAAAGGGATTCAATGCTCGTTTG
This sequence comes from Haliotis laevigata, assembly GCA_008038995.1. Taxonomy (NCBI): domain Eukaryota; kingdom Metazoa; phylum Mollusca; class Gastropoda; order Lepetellida; family Haliotidae; genus Haliotis; species Haliotis laevigata. The sequence goes on along the minus strand of VKKT01007357.1, from coordinate 26,918 downwards.
CCCTGGCACAGCTGATTGAAGTATTTCAAATACTCCCTGTATGTCATTAATTATATGATGCATGTGACTCCAACGGTTAATGATCGCACTATCAACACATATATAGTTTAGGTCATGACATATAATACAAGGTCTGGAACGTACAATCCGGATATGTTGCTTAACAGTCACACTGTAGGCTATGTGGTTTGAATAGTAAGTGAGTTTAGTCTTACACCTTTCCAGCAATCTCACGGCTGTGAGACACCAGAAATGGGCTTTCTGGGCTTCACACATTGTACTCATGTGGGGAATCGAACCCGGGTCTTTGGCTAGACGGGCGAACGCTTTAACCATTAGGCTACCCCATAGCACCATATGGTGGGATGACAGTGACGTGTATTGTTTTAACGGCACAGCTCACAATATTCAACCAAATGGACATTTGATGATTTAACGTTTACACAAGGTGATCTTTTTTATGTAATGGAACAGGAGTACCGCGACAGGAATATTGTTTTCCAGCGTCAGGCAGGAAGGTCGTGGTAAACGTTGAGCAGTCCAACTGAATGTCGCAACTGCTTAATTTCTGAAGAGATCATAATCCATTTGTTCAGAGCGGACGGTAGAAGACAGTCTGCTGACGTGCGAGAGAAGGAAGGGCCCCTTATAATGAAGGAGACTGTAGGGAACTCAATGTATTCGTACACTTGCAAATGATGGGAATCGAACCCGGGTCTTTTACTCCAGGACTAAACTTTACAGCCCCATTCGAACCCACCCGGCTATACGAGAATATTATGGGGTTATTTAGAACGAGAGCTATGGTATTCGTAACTTATAGGCTATAGGTTTAGCTTCGACTTACTTAACATAAAGATGTCAATATCACAAATCAACTAGTTACCAAGTACGGTATGTATATTACAGCATATAATGTATACTGAGAGCCACTAAAAACGCAATTGGTATGTGTTGTCCTGGAACTTACAATTGTTCTATTGAAGATTATTTCCTGCGATACAGAGGAAGTAGGGATAAAAGGCTGTTATTCTGGCCCATTTCGAGTTCGAGTCCCGGAGCATTCCTCTCACATGAACTTTGATGCTTAAAACTGAACCTTTGACATTTCTCGTAAACACAACCACATTAATACACGTTTTGCACATGCATTACCTGCACCCAGAAACTCAATCACTTTGAGAAAATGCCACGTGCACGCTTGACACAAAACGAAAGCAATCAGGTTATCGGTATGGTCACCCAAGATGCTTCAGATGTGATGATTGCCGGCACTTTAATGTGCATCCATCTACTGTTGGTCGACTCAGACAACGTTTTCGGGCCACCGGAAGTGGTGCAACACCTGCACGCGACCTGATCCACCACCTGTGACTACAGCTCGACAAAACGGCAATATCCGAGTTTCACACTTGCGAAATCGGTTCCAAACAGCTGTTGATTTGGCAAG
>VKKT01007355.1:63767-77659 GCA_008038995.1 Haliotis laevigata | reverse complement strand
GTAACCAGACGCCCTAGGTTGAAAACCTAATGAAAACAGTGGACGTAACTGATAGGTTCATGCATACTGTATTACACACCCTAAAGTCAATAGTCCAGCACTCGTTACTATCAATACTTACTTATGCTTGTTACCCTCGTGTTCTTATTATATATTCGCATATGACACAAGTATTGTTTTGTACGCATGATCAGCTGCATTGTCCATCATTATTCTTTTGTTAATTATTTCAATAACACTTAAGACAAACATGATTGTACCAAGTTGACTTTGTACAAGCAGATTTGACATATCTAAAAAAATTGATGTAGTTTTTCTACTTTCCATTTGGTTAAAATATCGAAATAACAGTCAAACACAGCCGAGAAAGAAGAAGAAAATCGACACAAATTGTCATTAAATTGTAAAATGAAACTCCCTATGACACGCGACCCTAAAAAATCAGTTTTATAACAGCCATACAGTATAAGTATCGTTACTGATCGATCGTCACATCAAGGTACTGTGTCAACACTTGTCTCCTGGCGTTCTCACTAACAGTCAGCAATTACTGGCTATATATCGAATGACAAATTATCTAAGGTAACAGTTCGGTTTCAAACATTCAACAATTGATGCAAAATGAAATCAATAAAAAGTATATATATCACTAATGAAATATGCTTTACAGTGAATTTATTAATTTATCTGCGGCATTCGGTTTTTAATTCGACAGAGAGGACAATAGTACGGGCGGTGTGTTAGTGAGTGTGTGATCTGTTAGAAGTGCACTTAGTCATTGTCTGATTTCTGTGACTGAAAGTCGGTACTAAAGGGAGGTAATGTGGTTCATTTTGATTGGCTTTTCATGTTAGTTGACTACGAGCGCTTCAATGAAACATCGGCAACAAATATATGGTTTCTTATCGTGTTTCGATACACATTCATAAGTGTTTTAGTTTCACCCTCCAACATACACTGTCGTGACCGTTCTTTCTACAACAACCCGTGAAGATCCGAGCTAGAATTGTTCTTCAGTAACCCATTATAAATAATAATAATAATGGACATTTGTTATGCGCTACAATCCACACACTAGTGCGTGCTCAAAGCGCGGGGAGAGAGAGAGAGAGTCAAGTATATACAGAGAAGAAAAGGTAAGTCTTAAGTCGTGATTTGAAAGCTGTCAGAGAATCAGAGTCTTTGATGTGGACTGGCAATGAATTCCATAGTCTTGGGGCTGCATGAAAGAACGATCGTTTACCMAATGAGTCGAAAAGTTGGTACAGTATGGGAGCTGGTTCTGAGATCGAAGAGTTCTGTCTGGTGTGAATACATACTATACAGTGATCAGGTCATTGAGGAAGGATGGGGCATGGTTGTGAAGACATTTGTAGACGGTGCAGACAACTTTAAAGTTGATACGTGATTCAATTGGGAGCCAATGAAGTGATTTTAGGACTGGAGTAATGCGACATGATTTTGACTGTAACGAAATAATGCGGGCAGTCGTATTCTGTATTTTCTGCAATCTTTTATGCTGAGCCCTGTTGAGACCTACGAGTAGTCCTTTAGAGTAATCTAATCTGGAGGAAATTAGACATCTGACTAGAATCTTCGCGCTTTCTTCTGTGATGTACTTCCGGATGTTCCCAATCCTGCGCAAATGGAAATAGCAGGTTTTACACAGTGTGTCGATATGTACATCCATGGCGAGATCCGACTCTAGCCATACGCCAAGATCCTTCACTAAAGGAGAAAAGGCAACCTGCGAGGAACCTATTGTTATACTATCACTTGTGATAATCTTCATTTGTTGTGATCTGCCAAGAGGTAACACTTCAGTTGTATCATCATTCAGTTTTAAAACTCTACTTGTCATCCATGTTTTTATCTGGGCTGTGAAGTGTTCAAAGTAGCTGCTGCTGTATCTGGTGTAAAGGTATTCACAAGCTGAGTATCGTTAGCACAGGAGTAGTGGGAGGTGTTGAAGGATTTGATGATGACAGAAAGTTGATTCATATACAGGAGGAAGAGGAGCCTAACGGAGCCTTGAGGGACACTACACGATAGAATGGACTTCTTGGAGAGATTATCAGCAACTAACACTGCCTGGCTTCTGTCTGTCAGGTAAGAGGTAAACCATGACAGAGCAGTACCACCTATTCCAACGTGATGTTCCAGAGTATGTAGCAGCTTCTTATGATTGACTGTATCGAATGTTGCACTTAAGTCCAAAAGTACCAGTGTAGCTATGTTTCCACCATCCACGATACATCTAAGGTCATTGACCAGTATCAGCAGTAAGGTTTCAGTGGATTGATGCTATCGGTATGCAGATTGAAAAGGGTCCAATATGTTGTTGATTGACAGATGTCTCGTCAGCCGTTTTATGGCGGCTCTCTCAATCAACTTGGACAGGAAGGAGAGGTTAGAAACTGGCCTGTAGCTTTTCATGACATTAGAATCCAGTTTCTCGTTCTTGATGAAAGGCTTAACAATAACATCGTTCAACAATTTTGGAAATGTTCTTGACGACAAGCTTTTATTGATGATATCTGTGATGGTCGGTAGTAATATGTCGAGATGCTCCACTACAAGCTGACTTGGGACTGGATCACTCTGACATGTAGTAACGTTGGCTGTCTTGATCAGAGCACGAACTTCAGATACTGTAAAGGGTTGGAAGTCAACTAGTAGAGTTCCTTTAAACGACATCTCCTCCTGGTGCATGACCTGTTGGGAGCCTTGGAGAAGTGTATTCCGGATATCAAAGAAAGTATTGAATTGTTCAGTTAGTTACCTCAGTTTTCCCACCCATGAGAGAGTTCAAGAATTCTGAAAATGACGTGGTTTTGTTAGCAAGATCAACAATCTGTTGTCTGCAGTATGCGCGTTTGCTTTATTGAATGAATTTACGACACTTACTCCTCACAGACTTGTATATTTGTCGGTCAATCTCGAGTTTTGACTTACGCCACGCTCGTTCCGCCTGGCGTTTTTCTGTTTGTGCCTGGTGTTTAGTGCTGCTGTACCATGGACATCCCGGCTTTTGAATGAAAGTTCTAGTTTTGAGAGGGACATTATCTAGAATATGAAGAAGCGTGTCAATATACTGTTTTGTCAAGTCCTCAATATCAGACACAGGCTGTAGGAGAAGATTTGAAGCAGCAATCTCCTCACTGAACTTTGCCTTGTCAATCCTATTCAGATTACGACATGATCTGGTGTTGGAATTGTGTGGTTGACTCTGAAAGTTAAGTACAAGCACTACCACTGAGTGGTCAGACAAAAGTCTGTCCACTACCGTTACACCTTGTACAAGACCGTTATCATCCTGTCGTGTAACCACCCAGTCCAGGGCATGTCCCGATCTATTTGTTGCAACTTTAACGTGCTGCTTCAAGGATTGTGAGTCCAAAAGTTTGATTATTTTCCGAACTTCCGGTTTGTCTTGTTACGGAAATGATGTCGTGAGATGCGACTAATGGGATCTGGTGATCAGGCTCGCTGACTTGGTTGACACATGACATCGTATCCCAATTGCGCAGATCGATGCTCATGCTGTTGATCACTGGATTGTCTGGGCCCCGTTCCTCAAAGAGATCGTAGCGCTACGACAGTCGTAAGTCTATGTTAAAGTATGGGAGTTACGACTGTCGTAGCGCTACGATCGCTTTTATGAACGGGGCACTAGTCCAGACTTGATTATTTACAGACCGCCACCATATAGCTTGACTATTGCTGAGTGCGGAGTTAAACAACGAACCGATCTTTCTGCAACAGAAACTGCTAACGTCAGTATCCACTAAAATACCCAACCGCTAAATACACCTCCACTTTTCACCACAAACATTGATCTGCAAAGTTTCAATCAGTTTCAGTCTGCATTCTCAATGGGTTGGTCAAGACAACAGTGTTCTGGTGGTTGTTGTTCAACAGCACGCTCCGTTGTCAAAACGCAATGTTACGGTAGTGACTCCATATAGAAGGACAAACGTCGAGAACCTGATAGACAAATGCGGAGGACTGGTTTAACTATCCAGAAACACCTCCATGCTGCATAAGAACCATGTCACGGCTGTGGTTGACCTGGCCAAACGGAACTTCTTCACAGATACGCTGAACGGTGCATCAGGATTGAAGGGTATTCATCAAGTATCGGATAGGCTTCTCTTTAAGAAAACGAGAAGGTGCTTATAAGTCAGTTAGTGCACTCTGTGCCAGATTATCAACATTTTCAATGAGTAAATACAACAAATCGGAGCAAGGCTAGAGGGCATGTGAAGTCATATAGTTTAGGATGTTGCCCTCTGTTACTCTCCTCCGTCCACCAGTTTCTTTGTACACAGACTTGACTTTCTCATACCTATAGGAGTGAAGCAGAAGTATCATGTAAAACAATTCAGCAGAGTCGAGGTAAGTCCTGTGCCCTTGACCCGCGCCTGCCTGGTTCCTCAGAGATTGTAGCCTACTGTTCCTATCTTGTCACCAGCCATCAACCCTTCTTCACTATCAGAAGGAAATGTGCCAACATCTATTGAAGAAGTGCTTGTCAAATCTCGCAGCTCGATCCAGGGGTACTAAATAATTATAGACCTGTATCAGACCTTTCCGTCATATCAAAGGTTCTTGAACACATTGTGACGCATAGACTGAAGGATCATTTGGAATGTAACGTCTCATGGTCTCAGTAATGAAAATGTCCTTGTTTGTGTGCAAAATAACCACCTCTGTGCTATTGACACAGATGGTGCAGCTGTTCTTGTTTTACTGGATTTGTATGTGTGTTATTTTGGTTCTACAATGTGACTAGAAACGCACACATACAACATCTGTAGAACTTACTGCCTACTATCACATAACGAAATAGCAGCCTCATCAGGAAATGTCCCAGCTTATGTTGCATCCTGACTTGACTACTGCAATGCTTTGCTTTACGGACTTCTGGCGTGTCTCCTAGACATTCCCCAGAAGGTCAAGAACTCAGCCAGACATCAGCCAGAGTCATAACCGGCACATGGAGATAGGAACATACTACACATGTTCTAAAGGAATTACACTGGCTTCTATCCGCCAACACATCCAGTAGAACCTACCTGTCTACATGTCCAGGGCATTGGACAAGGCACCATCAGTCTACTGAGCAGATCGTGTCCAGACATATACACCAACAAAATGTTTTAGATCATCAGATCAGTGTAAGGCCAGGCCGGTTACTAGGACTTTCGGCAGACAGGCTGCTGGATGATGTCATTGGAATAAACTTCCACTTGAGACAAGAACTCCCCAGGAACTTAATTGGCAGCTTTAAATCCAGTCTGAAGACTCATTTGTTCAGGACAGCATTCATAGTCCCAAAGTGTTTATGAGCATGCAGTTTGCTCAGATTCTTCCGGCGTCCTTGAGCAGTTTCCTAGTAAACTGGATACTAGCGATATAAAATCAAGTCACTATATTCAGAGGCCATGTGGCCAAGAGTACAACAGGTAATACAACATTGTCAGGTGTGTCGAGTTGAAATATTATAAATGATAATACAGTTATGTTAAGTAGGTATTGCTTCAGGAATATACATATCCCTTTGAGAACATTGACATTTGGTATCTTCATAAGGGCTCGAAATTTGAAAATTGAAGGTGGGCTGTAGAAATAGGCTGGAATACATTGGCATCTGCATCGGTTATAAAATGGACATATTAGCAACATGTAATATTCATCTTCAAGCAAGTTTAAATTACATTTGCTACAAACTAATTCATTACATGGGACCATTATCGTTGAAAAACGTTGTTTTTGTATATTCGAGTTATGTGATTGACATTCGCATTAGATCTTTGTTTAATGCGCCACCGGAAATATACAGTCCAGGTTCAAGGAGTGACTTAAGTGTGCTGTAATTTTCAAGAAATGATGAGTTACTAATTTCACTATTCCAATGTTGTATATTTAATATCTATACAACGTTGTTTAAAATCTAACATGAAGTGATTTACATCACCACAATATTGGGCTAACCAGGCATAGGAGAATCCTGAAGTAAATAAAAGCATTCGAACATGTGAAACCCAGTTTGTGCCTCCCTTGTCATCATAGACTTTCATCATGTTATAGCAGACATTTGGGTATCTTTGTTGGCTATAATCTATGTCTATCTATACTTTAAAGGTTGGTAATAATGCAAATCCCTGCGGCATACTGTAAAAGTTGATAATAAAGCAGTCCCGACATACTGTAAAAGCTGGTCATACAGCCAATTCGTCATACTGTATAGGTGGTGGTAAAGAAATACCCACAGCCATACTCTAGTTATAAGACAATTCTTCCTGGTTGGTCATGAGGTAATTCCCTCCATCACGCTCTAAGGTCTGTCATAATGATATCTCTTAAGGTCAGCAGTCATTACGCCATTCCCTCTCTCAGCCTTCAAGTTGTCTATAAGGCAGTTCACTCAACCATCCTTTAATGATTTGACGTCTTCGAAAACTAAAACACAATTCATTTGAACAAACGTGTAATTTATTTAGAGAAATATAACAAATACATGAACACAGTATTATACATCGTATACTTGAAGCATAACATAGCTGTGTGCTAATCACGAAATCACCTTTTAAACTATCACGATGCAACTACACATTGAACAATGAATTTGTAACAATGATATTGTACAGCCAATGCTTACACAACCAATGATTAAGTTATTACTTACATTATAATACAGATATTTAAGCAAGAAATCAAATACTATGTAGACAACATCGTAGTTCCAATACTTTGACCTAATAAAGTCCTTGACTTGAACCAAATATTTACTATTCATTCAACATAATTACTATACCTATTCAACGAGCTTTGAAGAATCATTTGAATTGTGCCCGAAAGCACATGCAGACACATATTTAAGTAACAAATAGGGTATAACAATTTCTCAGCTCGATTGACATGATTTAAATGAACAGTTACTTTCAATGGCAACAATAGTACAGATCTGCTTGCCGCTGAGCACGTTGGTCCCCTACACAACTGTACAGATATAATACATGTACAAGCCAAAAGCTCGCAGTGAACGATGCAGATTCCTGATAAACATTTAGAAAACGCCCCCGCCATTGCGGAAATAGTTTGATAAATGATTACACGGAAGATCAATCAACATTACTTTGATAAATGAACACTTTGAAAAAGAATCAATATTTGGATAAATGAACACTTTGAAAAAGAATCAATATTTTGACAAATGAACACTTTGAAAAAGAATCAAAATATTTTGACAAATGAACACTTTGAGAATAGTACATAGTTTGAAAAATGGACACTTTGAAGAAGAATCAATGTTCCAATAAATGGCGGCATTTTCACAGGCGCTATTAAGTATTTGTACACCGTGGGTCTGTTCCTGACGTCGGATGTAAGGAATAACGGGCTAATGGGAAGCTGCTTCTATCTCACGAGGAAAGTAAAGCGCAGTAGATACAGATGCTCCAGTCGCCTAATGTGCAGCAAATCGCTGTACAGAGTTGCTTCCCTTAGGCGTCCCGGGAACCTACTATCATAGATTCAAACACCCGCTTGACACCGAGTATGTTTCTACGTTTGTCAGAGCCATACAAGTGTTGATGGGTTTGACCAGTAGTAAAGGTCCGAGACCTGCACTCACTTTGGGCTTCCATCCCACATCAACACAGACCGTTACAAAACGCATCATCTGTCAGATCTAATGGGCATTTACACTTCCCATTATTCAATGCTTGGTGGAATATGATCTCACCGACCTGTGTGCTTGAAAAGTATAGTATAGTATAGTATAGTATAGTATAGTATAGTATAGTATAGTATAGTATAGTATAGTATAGTATAGTATTCAGTGATGTCTGGATGCAGAGTGCTATAATGATGCAGCTTTAAGTCCACGATGAGAACCAACCTGGTCATACCTTTACAACAGTATTGAAGGAGGAACACATATTCAGGGACTGCCAAGGAAGATATTGCAGCTGTATACCATGATTAGGAAATATATCTAAAACGATAAGATGACAGCAATTGTGACGATAATAGTAATAATTTAAATGTAGAAAAGTGGCAAACAAGAACAAGAAATAATATTTTTAGATAATCCCTGATCAACATAACTCACAACAATACAATGAAGAAGATGTAACGACGATATACTATTATTTTGATCGAATGGAAAAAGAAGTAACAATTAACTGTCTGTCACTTACACATGGGTCCCTACACTACCGTAAGTGATTTTTACACCGATATCCGATGTATAACAGCCATATCAAGAAGAATCTTGACCAGATATATATTTGTGGTAATGCAGGGGGAACGTCAAATCTAAAACACATGTGTTAAAGTTTTCATCCTTGTCGCGGGAGCGAAATTAGCATACAGTTAGCTATAAATTACGATATAACAAGGATACCATTTCAGCTGCAAGCTTGAGAACCTTCCAGGCCTCATTCACACCAATCTTATACTCAGATCAGATACCCACCTGCTTAAGAAGTGAAGACACTTCCCACAAGAAAACCTCCTTATTTTTTTGTTTTCCTCGAGTCTGCATTTTCGATCGCATCAATGTCAGTAAACCATCACAGAAAATGAGTGTACCCTCCATAGTACAGGAAGTAGATACCATGGCGCTCAGAAACGACCGGGTTGATAAAACATTAGCAATATAATAACGCGGCTGTATTTTTTAGACCGTATTTCTTCGAGTATACTTGATTTCGAGATAGAGAAGTCGTATATACTTGTATGGATGATCAGATCAATCGTAAAGAAGAATAAGTCTCGAGGCTTGTTTGACTTATAAGATCTGCTATGGAGGAGGAACCCTTGTACTTCCATGCAGAAATAAATTGTATTGTTACAATTTTTGGATAAATCGATTCAAGAATAACAACAGACAAATGAATAATATTACAATGATAGAATAATGGTCATGTCTAGTTGGTAAACGATAGGCACTAAAATACTGGTCGCCCCTCAGTGTAACAGGCAATATAACGGTATCTAATAAAGGGAGATAACTATGATAGGCTTATTTACAAGAGGGTTATGTTTCAAACATGCTGACATATTTGGCATTATTAGTACCAATGATGCGCATTCTAAAAACATTGATGTAGCAAAACGATCGATACCTATTCCTTTGTGTCTAAGCATGGCATTTAGTAATATTTCATCATACATACGTTCTTAATTAATTTCTCGAATATTTAGTGTTGGAATAGAGATCAATGCAGCAAATTCACACGACAAACGTCTGCACTTAAAGTGGATCAATATGTCAAAACATTGTCTTTAACACAATTGACAATGATGAACGTTTTAGAGTAGCAATACAATATCTCATAGCTGTTCAATTTAATCTTTCATTGGAGAACATCCATCAGGTAACCATATAGATTTTCTTTCGACAATATTCTGCAAAGTAGAAACAATCATAGATTTCTCAAGTGCCACCCGCATCTTCAATCATGTCGATTACATGCACCATGCAAGATGCACCATAGCTATTCAATGTGTGAACGCTGTCACATGTTAGAGGGAGACTTGCCTCTGATTGCCTTACACTTCGATGAGGTATTAATGTCAATCAGTGTCATTAGTTCCCGTCAGAACACACGCACTGCCTGCAATGGACAGCCGCCTGTGGGCATCTTAGCAAAACGATCTTTAGCTTGAACTGTCCTCACTTATCCTTTGGTGATGGTGTTCCGTTGGACTTGTCCCTGTCTGATGCTCTCCGCTTAGACTCGACCTCAACTTTAACTGTGTATGCTTTGAATAGTTTGTCAGTAATGGAAGCCGGAAGTGACATCAAAATATGCGCGCGCACATCTGACTTCCAATAGGGGACATAGCGTTGTTTGGGTTTGGAGGTGGTAACAGCTTTCACCATTAGATCCACGACCTCATTGGTGTTGGGTCGTGCCCGTTTCATCTGCTGTGTGATGTTCTCCAAAAAGGCGTCGAAATATTCTTCTCCGTAGTCATTTTTCACCTCTTTGGGGGTTTCTGCCCACGACTTCCGGTTCATGTCAATCAAATAGTTCTCACTTGAAATCGGCGTTCTGCAGCAAATAATAAGTATTGTTGGATATTAGATAACGGAATGAGATGTATATGTAGCCCAAGTCATTGTGTAGCATGTAAAAGGAGGAATACCAGATAAAGAAGAAAGAATATACTCCGAAACGTCGTGTTCCTCAAATAAAAAGTTGACATCCATAAATTCTCGCTTTGAGGAAGAACGGTGTTACAATAACTTACTTTATCTGTTATGCAAGTAACGTAAACCAAACCTTTTTATATTTATCAATATTGTTATTGTATATTTCATATCATCCTATACAAGATCTGACATTAAACACTTGAAAAGTAATACTCGAAACTTGCTGTGTAGGCAAGACCTCCTCCGCCCTTATTACGCCACATAAATAGAACACAGATTTTTTAGAATAATGCTTCAAACTTCCTGGTTCTTTCTGTTAGAATAGCGTCAAATGAATCTACTTCAGGTATTATTGTTCTGACCTTCTTCGTTTATGCCCTTGTCATGCGATAGCGACCATTTTACTGAGCTTATTCAGTCCGCCCATCAAAGACATACGTAGAGTGAGTGAGTGAGTTTAGTTTTACGCCGTTTTTAGAAATATTCCAGCTACATCACGGCGGGGGACACCAGAAATGGGATCCACATATTGTAACCATGTGTGGAATCGAACCCGGGTATTCGGCGTGACGAACGAACGCTTTAACCACTAGGCTACCCCACCCTACAGACATATGTAGAAGTGGTACTGATCATTGAATGTGGAGGTTCTGTATTTAGGCTAAATTTTAGTTTACTCTGGAAAATATGTTCGATATGAGAATGTGACAGAGAACAGTAGCGATTATTTGACGAAACTGGTTCCATGATCAGTATACATCAATGAACTGGTTATTGCGAACAGAGTAGGTATGTCATGTTCTACCGGAAGAAGCACAACTTGTGGTTTGTAATGGGAGGAAACAGAGAAGTCTTTATGTTGTTATCAGCTGTAAGACGAACCTGTACAAGCCTGGTTCGATGGTGATCACGCTGACGTCAAACTTGGCCATCTCCAGACGCAGACCATCCGAAAAGGCAATACAGGCCTTCTTGGACATGGAGTAGGCAGAGAACGCGGGGAGCGTGAAGCGACCTGCAACAGACATTCACCGTTACCATACGAGGACCAATGTGGCGCAGAATGTGCGATACATTTTCTAAAACATACTTTACGTTTTAACGTATAGAAAACAATATACTCGGTCATTTGGTGACATATTTCAACAAAAGTACAATTAACTGACAAACATTCCTGGTGCATGTGTTGAGAATGATCCATTTGAGTGTGATATTCTAAGTGCACTCCTATGTGTACAGAAAGCTGCTTCTTATACACTGATAGTTAGTGAGTGAATTTAGTTTTACGCCGCTTTTAGCAATATTCCAGCAATATCACGGCAGGGGGACACCAGAAATGGGCTTCACACCCTGTACGCATGTGGAGAATCGAACCCGGGTGTACGAACCCATTTCTGGTGTTCCCCCGCCGTGATATTGCTGGAATATTGCTAAAAGCGGCGTAAAACTAAACTCACTCACTCACTAATTATCAGTGTAACGAGCGAACGCTTTAACCACTCGGCAACCCCACCATCCTTATACACTGATAGCATAGAAACCGGCTGCCTCGCATGACACTGGTTGATACGGTAAGGAGAAACCAATGCATTACAACAGAATACGCGCGAAAGAGTTTCATCTCACTCGCAGGTTGTTTCCCAATGAAGAAACTGAACAATTTGTATCATTTACAAAATAATAAACATTGTACATTATAAACTTGACGCGCTCTTCATAAAATGAAACTCTTATGCAAAGTGATGGGACTTTACGCGCCCACGGACTTCGGTGGGTACTTTGCTTACAGTCGTATCTCAAAACCTCATAACAGTCGCATCTCACAACGTTTTGTCTCAAACAGTCGTATCTCCTACCGTAATACCCCAAACAGTCTCACAAGTGTTTAATCTCGTAACTATATGCCTGGAATAGTGCCGATGTGACGTAAAGCCCAACTCAACTCAATTGTTCTCACAACGTTAATGTCTCAGTCAGTCGTATCTCACAACTTCATCTCTCAAACAGCCGTATCTCACAACTTCATCTCTCAAACAGCCGTATCTCACAACGATGTGTCTCAAACAGTCGTATCTCACAACGTCATGTATCAAACAGTCGTATCTCACAACTTCATCTCTCAAACAGTCGTATCTCACAACTTCATCTCACAAACAGTCGTATTTCACAACGTTATGTCTCAAACAGTCGCATCTCACAAGGTTATGTCTCAAACAGCCGTATCTCACAACCTCATCTGTCAAACAGTCATATCTCACTACGGCATGTCTCAAACAGTCGTATTTCACCACGACATCCGCTGGTGGTACGATGCCTGTACGATATATAAGGGAAGTGTAAAGACAAACGATGGAGGATGGCATCTTGTTTGAGCAACACCTGACCCTCGAGTGTACAGTGGGGTGGCTTGTTTGCCTCGTCGGCTATGTAGGTTAGTTAAACTGACAAAACTGTTTAAAACCTAATCATTCAAACCTAAACCCTCGCTCGTCTTGAAGTACTCGACATGGTCCCAATGACCACCGTCCCCACCTCACCTATGGACAGCCCACTCCGGGCTTCAGTGCTAGTGTACGAAGAGGAGCTCTCTGGAGCGGAAGGTCGGGAATTACACTAATTTCGTTGTAACTGTACACTTGAAGTGGAACCGTGAAAATAATGAAACCGTGTTTGTGTTGTAGAACGTGAGGTATCTACAAGAGTGCTACATTTTGTAGAAAACCATATGTCTAAAAGAGTCGTATCTCATACTGTTATGCCCCAAACAGTCTAAAAAAACAACTACATGTTTAACATTGTTGTTCTCACAAGTGTTTGTGAATGCAGACTTGATCTCGTCACTATAGGCCTGGGCCTAGATTTCCGAAGCTCTCTTAGAGCGTAAGATAGGCGTAAGTGCCATACATTAACATTAACCTACGACTATCTTAGCGCTAAGAGAGCTTCGAAAATCTAGGCCCTGGAATAGTGCCGATGTGACGTAAAGTCCAACTCAACTCAATTGTTCTCACATCGTTAATGTCTCAGTCGGTCGTATCTCACAACGTCATGTCTCAAACAGACGAATCTCACAACGTCATGTCTCAAATACAGAATACTACACGAGGTGTCATAACATACGAATTATACGAAGTGAGTGTCCTTCTTATGGTATCTGACCGAGCGAAAGCGAGGTCAGAAACCATAGGAAGGTCACGAGTTTCGTATAATTCGTATGTTATGAGATCGAGTGTGGTATTTTATTCATTACCCACGTCTTACATGCTTTAAATTGACAAAAAAATCGTATTTTTGTTATTTTTATGGTTCAAACCGAAACCGGTTTCATAAAGAGGTTGCGGAAGAATGGTGTTCTGTAGGACACTTTTTGCACGACGTCACACTAAATGACGTCACTACGCCTTCCTCGTCTGCCCCCTTGGTAACCGACGTCACGATGCATGTCCGTTGCCATGGCCTCGTACAGCCTCCTACATTAAACTACTCCGTAGCACCACGTTTCTTAGTTTGCAGTTGCTTCACTCGGATAACATCACTGGTGGAAACTTTGCGTTTATGTTTTTCGACTCCCAATTAAACAGCAATACGGCAACGTTCGCAATGTTTACATTCCCACAATGCAATTAAGTTGTAGAATGAAAGAATTCACGTGTTTGTTATGAATGAAAAAGTTGTTCCGTCACAACGTGACCTAATTTAGAGGTCATCGGTTATCCAATCA
>VKKT01007353.1:37330-49303 GCA_008038995.1 Haliotis laevigata | reverse complement strand
CCTTTTATGGCAAGCATGGGTTGCTGAAGACCTATTCTACCCCGGATCTTCACGGGTCCTTGTACAATAGACGTTTCGATATAGTTTTGATCTTATCATTTTATTTTGTTCTGAAAGTATAATGTTTCGGAGGTTTTCCATACCAGTCATGTGTGATTCAAACATTTTCCTGCGTGTAGTTCAGTTTCAGTTACATTATATTTCCAGATGTTTTGTTAACTTAAAAACAGCTAGCCTTAAAAGCAACACAGTTCCTGAATTATGATTGGTTTGTTGTTTAATGCCGCACTCAACAATAATCCAGCTGTATGGCGGCAGTTTGTAAATAATGGAGTCTGGAACAGACAATACAGTGATCAACAGCACGAGCATCGATCTGTGCAGTTGGGATACGGTGACAAGTCAGCAAGTCTGACCACCCGATCACGCTAGTCGCCTCTTAGGACAAGCATGTGTTGTTGAAGACTGGATCTTCACGGGTCCTGAATTATGAAATATACTATATACATACACAAACAAACAGACACAGACACAGACACAGACACACATATATAGTAACACTCCTGTGTTCAGTTGTAATTGAACTCATTCATTTCAATCAATCTTTCACCATTTATTATATTTATATATTGGCTTAGTATATTTGTAAAGCAATCTGTTATTTGTAGGCTTCACAGGGCCCTATGTGAAATTACATCGGTTACCGAGTCATTAGTCAGAGCTGTCAGTGAAATGAATTCCATATCACAGCTAAGTGCAATATAACGTTGGAATGTGTTGCCATTGGCAACATTCTGCAGGGTATTTATGATTTGGAGACAAATCCTAGGAAACCACACTTATTTGTTAAATATTAGTGCCATCGTAGATGATAATTCTACAGTATTTACACTGTTTTTATTCCATGTTTCTCTCAGCTCGATGGCAAGCATTTTTGTTGTTTTTTGTCTTGAATTAGAGGCTGACATGATGAACATCTAACTCATCAATTTGGTACTGATGGCATGCATCAACCAAGTCAGAAGCTTCACTACCCAATCCCAGTAGTTGTCTCTTACATCAACCATGTGTTAATGATGGTCAATTCTATCCCACTTTTCCGTTGGTCATCTTATGGTGAAATATTTTCATTGGGTGAAAATATGTGCTTTATGTATATTGTGTAGTATTTTATCCATTTGTACATGGTGGAATATCAGTGAGATTATTGCAATATTTTCACATTTCTAATTTCAGGAAATGAAAGGTTCAAGAAAGCAGCAGATCCAGAACCCTTATGAGGATTCTTGGAACCGGCCACTGTCAGGGGAGATCACTCTGAATGAAGAGATCTCCCAGGTTGCAGAAGTTCAGAGCCCCACTCCAAGAACACCAGTGGGGTCAAAAAGCATCATCAGTCCTGTCTTTGAGCCAGAGCCAGATTATTTCACACAGTCAGGAAATATGTAGTGATATTTATGTTGTTTCATTTTAGTTTTAAATATTTCAATCATGTTCAAATTTTCAAACAAGACTAGTATGAATGACTGTAACAATTATAGTAAAATTTAAGTCACTCGACACCACTGCCTTTTAAGATTGGGATCAAACATATTAATTTACTGAAATATAACATTAACAAATTCTGTAAAATGAGACATTCCTGAAACTGGTGTTCTTGTGTGGATCAGTTATAAAGTACATGAACTTCTTGAGGGTGCTGTAGTCATGCTAGCAGTGTACTTTTTATTATATTTTTGTAAAACTGAAATTTGTATTTTTGTACTGAGATATCATGCCACTTTTATTATTTTGAACTCCTGTCCTTCATTGAAATCCAAGATTTGGTGATAAGTCTTCACACATTTTATGAATTTTACACTGTTCGGGCAATCTCAAAATAAAAATTATCAAACACCCTTCCTATAATTGGTAATTGCAATTTTTAAAAGATGGGCTTTGTGAATAAATAAGCATGAAAAAAAAATATCAGCTGTTTTGTGTGGACCTCCTTGACTTTAGCATTGATGCTGTCTGTTGTGTACTGATTAAAACAAATACATGTGTGACTTACCAAACACACCTCTTTTTACTTGTCTTCTTTGCCCTGTTTTCTGGCAGACCTCATGGACTGGAACTTCACTCAGTCTTACGTTTGTTATGAGAACTATGAATAAAGTCATCTTGGAAGGAAATGTTGTCTATTATTATGTTGGGTTGCTTGAAGCAGGTCAATTCTCTGTGCTGAGTTGCATCACTTGTTTGTTGGAATCCTGATTGCCCTGATCGTGTTTCACCCGTGGAGATCCGGGTTAGTACTCTAACCATCCTTGTTGGTCTCCGTATGTGTGTGACACCTGCAGCAATTCATGTTTCTTTCCACAGCAAGCTGACACATAGTAAACATCTGGAGAAAGGGTGGCAGCTGTCATCTGTCATCGTGGTGGATACACGAGATACAGCTGTCAAACACCTGGTAGATTTCAAGGGGCCAATACAGACAGCAAGATCAGGCACTATCTCACCATATGTCCTGCTATCCGACCACAATTGTACCAAAGTACTGAGCACCAGATTATTTTAAATATATTCATTAAACGTTCTGACTAAAATACCACAAAATTAAAATATATTAATCCTGATGAATTAATAGTTCCAGAAATGATCCCTAATGAACTACTGCATGGCACCATATTATCTAACTGAAATAGTACTAGACACAGTTGCTGAGATAAGTAATTGCATCTTAGAAACCCATTGTATTTACAAAAAAATCAACTGTAGAACCAAGAGGTATGCAAATTCACCCCTTCCAAAAGCTTATGGAAGTCCTTGACCGAAGAAGTTCACAAACGTTAACTTAACAAAAGGATGCATAACTTTAATTTGGGTTTAACACTACATATATACATATAAAAGACAGAAGTCTGAAGATCCTTGGTACAGATATAATTTCTTCAATTGTAACCGGTTTCACACTGTCAATGTGATCATGAGAATGATATATACATACATACATACACACAAACACACACACACACATACATACATACACACACACACATACATATATATATGTACAATGACAATGGATGATAGACAAGATGATAATCAATTGCAACTTCAAGTATGCCTCTCAAACAGTATGTAACATACAGAGGTATATACAACACTGCAACATCCATACGGCAATATACGATATGCACATGTTTCAAAGGTTAGCTTCATATGAAATAAGCGCCCGGAAAGTTACCGGAAACATACACAAGTCCGATCTTAGCATGTATCTCCTTTGTAAGTTTCAGTGACGTACATTCCGACTTTTTGTCCCGTGTTGACATGTCTTCAAATCATACTCACGGGTTTCGCTACAGGCATGACTTCAGGCTATCCTCCCGCACTTACTGGCCCGGCTTAAGACTTACCTGGTACGGCGTAACATAACTGAAAGTGTTCAGGTCCTTGTCTGGTATCTTGTGTCATGTCATGTGAAATATTATATGGCTTATTTACATAACCATTTTATAGTGCTGTATTTTGTTTTATTTGTATACTTGTGTTTGAGTAGCCTACTTGCATGTTTTAAGATGTCTCTCATAGGTCGCTGAGCGACTTGTAGCATATTTTATTTATACTGTATATGTATATGGGGCGGTTGGGTAGCCTAGTGGTTAAAGCGTTGGCTCGTCGCGCAGAAGACCCGGGCTCAATTCCCCACATGGGTACAATGTGTGAAGCCCATTTCTGGTGTCCCCCGCCGTGATATTGCTGGAATATTGCTTATTTGTGCAATGTTGTTATTAGATTATCTTCTTGTACGAGAGTCAACTCCGTGAATGTAGTTATGTAGGTCGGTAACGATGATGTTATTTATAACCTTAATTATAGTCCCTCATAACCCTTAAATTATGTATATTATGTGTATGTGTATATATCTGTACTTTTACATGAGGTGAGAATTAAATAAAATATCTGCCTGTCTGTCTGTCTGGAAGGTTGAAGGCAGTAAAATTCAAAACCACTAGTTGTTTATTTAACATTGGAGCTATTTTACCTTGTAGGCATAAGCAGGCTCCTCACACTGCCACCACCTGTTGTTCAAATGTGTGATGCAGTCAAGCGTGATGATTGACACAACAATAGAAGTCACCAGGGGTCATCTCAACACATATCCACAACATCAAACATCAAACTGAATCACATAAATATCTATTTGCATGCCTTTTCATTCTGTATCAATTAATGGTCAATATATAAACACACCTCGTATACCGAGTCAAAATAAAAGCTTCACAATTCATATTTAGTATAGTATATCGGGTATCATAATATTAATCCCCTGGTATCGACTCAAGAAAAAAAACGCACAACAGCACATTTAAGTCAATATCGTACACCCCACTAAAGTGCTAAAACGTGTTTTTCACGTGCCACTGGTCACGTGATCCTATCATTGCCCGTGCATTTGAACGCACATGTTCCAGTCAACAGTTCAAAGTGAAAAAACACTTTAAATCACTATACTGCCGAATTCCTATGCCGCGCCTCTCAAATGTGCATCGTGAACGTCACGTTGACATGCCGGAAGCGGGAACGTCAGTAAGTGACGTTGCAAGGATAATGCAGGTTTATCCCCACGCGCTGCACTTTGTCCATTGTTATTATTATATAACTCGACATACTGTCTAAAGTTGCGTTCAGCAATCAAGCTCGTTGAGAGATACAACCCAACCTCCGCTGATGCCCCGAAGCACTATCCCACAGTTAGGCAGTCAAGTTGCGTGTGACCTTTGTACATATCGTACTTGTGTCCTTCGGGCTGATACCTACAGGCTTGTGACCACTCGTCCGTTGCCGTAACCCCAAGAGGAGCTCCAATCGGCTTGTCCCGGTTTAACACGAGGTGGTTATTACACAAAACTATGTCCTGCATCTCAACGCGATTGCTCGATCTAGGTGATGAGGAAGCCCTTGTTGAGCGTTCGTAACACGTTCATTAGAAAGCACCGACACACAGCGTGACACACAGCTCACATGAACTTCATCAGTATCATCGGACACAGCTTCAGTAATCTATCGTTTCCACGGTAACGAAAATGATTGAGCTGTTCACCTGTGTCACCTTGACATTAATACCTGACTTATCTACCTGGACCGTTGACTGAACGTTGCCTTGACGTCCGTGGGGATTATCTCGTATTTTGACACAGTAAGTATTGCATGGTGTTCGCAAATGTGTTTCGTGAATATTGTTTAATGTTGTTTAGTTGTATGATATATGTACATGGTGTTGGTCAGGTGGGGTATCCCTGAGTCACCTCACCATTTTCATTACACTTGTTCCTGTACTGTTTAGCAATATTCCAGCTATATGACGGCGGTCTGTAAATAACCGAGTCTGGTCCAGACAGTCCATTGATCAACATCATGAGCATCGATCTACGTAATTGGGATACGATGATATGTGTCAACCATGTCAGTGAACCTGCAGCTGGCCACCTGACCCTGGCAGTCGCCTCTCACAAACATGGGTTAGTGAAGGTCAGTTCTAACCCGGATCTTCACGGGTTGTTGCTGTATCTACAAACTTAGAAAACAGAGGGACAAAGCGGAAAAGCCAACAGAAGACATGTTTTGGGCTGGTAGTGTTGTTCTATTGTTTCAATACTGCAAATATTGTCCCATTGTTTCAATACTGCAAGTATTGTTCCAATATTTTCTGTACTGGAATTGTTGTTCCATTGTTTAATAATTGAAACATTGTCCATTGTTTAATAATTGAAGTATTGTTGCAGTGTTTGAGTACCAGACGCGTTGGTCCAGGTTTATAACACTGGAAGTTAATAACCTTAGTGTCCGAGGTTAATAGTTAAAATATATAGCTTAAGAGCCTTAACCACAATTTTTTCATAACAAACAATCACCGTGTCGACAATTAGGGATAAAGTTGCTGTTCATCACACGTGTAGTTTGATGTTATTGAACCAATGCATTTGTCTCGCGTCTGTGCCTTTTAAAAATCATGTAGTACATTAATATGCATCCGATATGTTATCAGTTGGTCTGTTGTACGCGTTTATTGATTTATCAGTACAAAGTGGACGGCACGGCACGGAAAACTGTCATTTATTACTCCAGTTGTGGCGGTTTCTGTAGCCTGTCTCATAGTCTCAGAACCACATTATTTTCACTTCCACCAGGCCCCTTCTGTAACGACACAGCTCTAATGCCCCTTCTGTAATGACGAAGCTCTAAATGAAGCAAGTCTAGATTTTCCTCCGGTTAAGTCTGAATTTCTCAACTAACGGGGGCTATTTTTTAATTTCAGTAGATTTTGTTGTTTGTATAGAAGCTACATATATTGAGTGACTCAGCGTTAGTCTGAGTTGTTTGATGGGCTTTGGGGTAGCCTAGCGGTTAAAGCGTTCGCTCGTCACGCCGAAGATATGTGTTCGATTCCCCACATGGGTACAATGTGTGAAGCCCATTTCCCCTTCCATGTGAGCTGGTCGAAATTATTTTAAGAATGTCAATCTAGGAATTAATTAATTTGGCAGAGACATTGTCAAAGTGCCGTGCATGGCGTTAATTACAATGTTAAAACCTTCCGATGAGTTTCATAACATATACACATGGGGAAAAGTCTCGCAACCCCTATATTTTCGTAAAAAGATGTACCATTAACCATAGCAGATGACCTTATCCAAAACTCAGTTTAACTTAATATCCTGGAAGATTGGCCCTCAAGGAAGAATTTAATGGCAAATCTAAACGCAAATTGAACGAAAACTGCAATAACATCCCTGACCCTCCTCCATAATGACTGTATCAGACGTTGCATTTGAATTTGCGGTATTGCGTTCCGTTCTTGATAGAGGATTGGTTCCTATACATCAATATTTATACTGGATGATCTCTCTGGTGTATTCTGCCACCCATTTTGCCGCAAACATGTTATCTCGTAATAGTAATTGTAAATGGTTTATTCAATATTTTATTATCAGTGACGCACCTTTGTCCATTCATATTTTGACTGATCGAAACACGTCGATGCATGACATCTCGTGCAATTGCAGTCAGTGGGAAACCAGAAATGGGCTTCACACTTTGTACCTGTGTGGAGAATCGAACCTGGGTCTTCGGCGTGACGAGCGAACGCTTTAACCTCAGTTGGCTACCCCACCGCCCTTTGCCCACATGAGATTCTACTGTTTGATTACGGTTCGAAAGAGCTTTGCACGTGCATCTGAGGCAATCACTCGCCCTTCAGCGAACACCTGGTGTCTTTACTCAATTTTAATTTGGAAAATCGAAACTCGTTATTTTCGAGCATTGGCACATAGAGTTCTGCAATAATGGTCGTGACAAATTGTCCTTTACAAACAGAGTCAGATACTCGTACATACACACATAAGTCAAGGACATTCTCTTCAATCACGACACGTGAGACCGAGAATGTACCTGTACATACGTGTACAGATATACAAATGTAGTTTATTAGATATGTCCAGTGAGAATGTGTAGGTAGTATGAAGTGCTGTTTAACGATTGAGATGGCCGCACAATCCGTCCGCTGATGTCGATGAATCTGGCCCCGTCGGATCATGGCATTCAGGTTTTATAGATGGAGGTGCAAGGTGATGATGATGATGATGATTTGGAGATTTAAAGTGCGCTTTCCGACATAATACGTAATTTGCACACGGGTTCGCCAGGCGATTTAGTGTTTAATCAAAAGAGGGGTGATTTGGCAACCTGAAGGGGGCGTTACGTTTGTATACAATGTTTTTGAAGTTTGAATTTGGAAATTTGTAAGGTCATTGTGACCCGCGCATATGTACATTCGTCAGATCCGCCGACGTAAGGAAGTGTTAATCACAGTAACAGTATCGCTGAGTCCTGCCTTGAGTGGGAAGTTCCGAATGTTTGCTGAATGCATTAAACAGACAAAGGGGATATAATTGCAATGCATTTTTAAAGAAATACATCTATTGAATAAAAGAAGTTTTGAGGAAACTCGTTGAAATTGTGCTTTCGTCATACTGAAGACCCAGGCTCGATTTCCCACATGGGTTCAATATGTGAAGCCAATTTCTTTGTCCCCTGACGTGATATCGCCATTCTCTTCCCACAGAGGTTATCATATCTTCCCACGAACGTAGGAAGATATGACAGGAGTAACCTCTGTGGGAAGAGACTGTGATATCGCTAAAAGCGACGGAAAACCATACTTACTCTCTCACTCACGATAGCACGAGACAGCAATTACACATGACGAGGAAGCGATAAATCGAGACGAGAAAGCGATGACGCGAAACGAGAAAGCGATAACACGAGACGAGAAAGTGATAACACGAGAAGACAAAAAGTGACATTTGAATCTGGCTTTCTCGATCGTGTCACCCCTCTCGACCGCAATGTGGTAACATTTGGCATGTGCTTCTACACATTCGTAAAACTACAGAGGTTGGTGGGGTAGCCTAGTGGTTAAGGCATTCGCTCGTCACGTCGAAGAACCGGGTTCGATTCCCCACATGAGTACAGTGTGTAAGGCCCATTTCTGGTGTCCCCAGCTGTGATATTGCTGAAATTGCTAAAAGCTGCGTAAAACTAAACTCACTCACTAACACTTCAGTAATGAATCGTTAAACCACATCTTAATAGAAGTCAGGGGAGGACCATATGCATATGGGTGATGGGGATATGGGAGTAAACAAGGAGACATGTTGGGGGTATGTTTTCTCCTTAGGAGTGGGATTTGTTCCATTTCAAATTGTACCTGTTGAAGGAATGTTGAAATTTTTAACAGTGTACTATTTAGATGTGATATATCTTTAATAATGTAAGGATTTCAGCGATATACCGTTAAAGAGGAGTATCGTCACTCTGCTTGTTCCGAACTACCGTTAACTCAATATTTTAGTGAAGAAGAGTGTAGACGCTCTGCTTCCCCCGAACAACGGATATCTCGATACCTTGTTTAATGAAGAGATTAGACACCCTGCTTGTTCCGAACAACGGATATCTCGATATGTTGTCAGAGAAGAGTATTGACTCTTTGCTTGTTCCAAACAACGGATATCTCGATATATTGTTAGAGAAAAGTATTGACTCTTTGCATGTTCCGAACAACGGATATCTCGATATATTGCTAGAGTGAGTGTGTGAGTTTAGTTTTACGCCGCTTTTAGCAATATTTCAGCAATATCACGGCGGGGGACACCAGAAATAGGCTTCACACATTGTACCCATGTTGGGAATAGAACCCGGGTCTTCGGTGTGACGCTTTAACCACTAGGCTACCCCACCGCCCCTAAATATTGTTAGAGAAGAGTATTGTCTATTTGCTTGTTCTGAACAAAGGGAAATCGTCTAGAAGACTTGAAACATGACTGCTTTGTGTTATAAATCATTTCAGAAAAGTAAAATGATTCTCAAATATCCACCCTGACTGAAGGAACACCTGTTCTATAGAAACCAATATTATTACATTTGTCTTACAATACAAGTACAGAAAATACTGTGCCCTTTAACCTGTCCAAAGAATACAATTGATGATTTATTTAAAATCCAGTAAACGCTTAGTCTCTGAAAATATAGTGAGTGAGTGAGTTCAGTTCTTCGCCGCACTACGCAATATTCCAGCTATATTGCGTCGGTCTGTAAATAATCGAGTCTGGGCCAGACAATCCAGGGATCAACAGCATGAACATCGATCTACGCAATTGGGATACGATGACATGTGTCAACCCAGTCAGCGAGCCTGACCACCCAATCCAGCTGAAATTAAAGAATTTTGCTAGACTCCATTTATATTGAAAAGTAGCCCCAGTGAGAAGAGAGACTGAATTTTAGGAAAATCTAGACTTGTTTCATTTCCTACTTAAAAGTTGCTTTACAAAACGAGCTGGAAGGAAGTTGAAATCCTTGTGGTTGAGGCCTGATTATATACTACCCATCAAAAGTTTAGACTCACTTAAAACACTCACTATATGTTATGTATATATCTATGGTTACATCGAAGATGAATTTCTCCCCTAACTTGGGGGAACCAACTGCAGACCTTATGCAGATGAATTGCATGAGGATCATGCATCAAATTGCTGAAAAGCATGTGCAAATATCATGCATGTGAACAGCTGTGTTTTGGTGTAAAGTTTTGTTAAGAATTCACCAATTTTCGATGAGTTTCTTCATTTATTGAAGTCATGACAATAATCTTTTCAATGTTACGAATTTGTTTCACNGTTTTGGTGTAAAGTTTTGTTAAGAATTCACCAATTTTCACTGAGTTTCTTCATTTATTGAAGTCATGACAATAATCTTTTCAATGTTACGAATTTGTTTCACAGTACATCAGTTCATGTGTAAACAGTACCTCTAAACAGTATGGAATATTTTACAAAATCTAGTTTAGAACAGTTGACTGAAGTATGTGGCTACATTTACACAAGTGAGTCTAAACTTTTGATGGGTAGTATAGTTAAACAGCATATCATCATGCAAGAGTCGAGTTGTGTCCTTCTCCGTAAACGGTGACAAGACTTAACGATGTCTTGTCAAAGCAAGGTGACGCAAATACCTATAGATCTGTCTTAGATCTGTGTTAGTCATGTGTTAGTCATGTGTATTGGTCACGGCATGCCTGTCTTTGTAGGCCAAGTACGCTTTCGTGTATCATGGGACAGTCTGGTCGTTCAACACCTAAGCCATAACCTCGAGCAAGAGTAGTGAGTGAGTGAGCATGGTTTTACGCCGCTTTCAGCAATATCCCAGCAGTTTCACGGCGGGGGGCACCAGAAATGGGCTTCACACATTGTACCCATGTGGGGAATGGAACCCGGGTCTTCATCATGACGAGCGAACGCTTTAAACACTAGGGTCTCCCACCGCCCCTCGAGGAAGAGGAGTGAAGTCGGTAAGAAATCCAGTTTCAACCCTTGCCAGGCTGGGCTGAAATTTTGTCCCGTTGCCAGTGGATATTACAATTATGTCCCTTCTATATCTTTCTACTGACTAGTCAGATTCCACTCCATATTTCTTCCATTTAGTTCAAACAAAATGGCTGTCTCCAGTCAAAACGACCACTTGAGCTTATTGATTATGAACATGAAAAGATGAACATGTAGAAAGAAATCTGGCAACTCCCATATCAAGGGTGAGGTCACAAACCTCCATGGCAGCTTTGGGCTCCGACAGTCCAGTTTGGTTTAGTCAACGAGCACCATGACATGTCCAGGCCCCAATTTCTCGAAACAAACTGAAGTCTGCGTTTCGACTTAATTTTAGAAAACACAGGAAAATCCATTTCCCAGAATGAACTGAAAACCATATTAAACTCAAACTGCTTCAATTTGTCAAGCTCAGTTTCAAATTTGAGTAAAAACTTAAGTTGGTTTCGAGAAATCAGGGCCAGATGTAACCTAAAGTCATAACGGGTTCAGTTTTAGGTCATCAAGGTTCGTTTGTTTGTTGTTTTACGCCGCACTCAGCAATATTCCACATACTGATGTATATGATGGAAGTATGTAAATAATCCAAGTGAATGACACCATGAGCATCGATCTAGTAATTGGATTCAATAGCATGATACACCCGATCCAATATCCCCCGAGCCTGACCCCCCGATGCCTTTAGTTGTCTCTTACGATAAGCCTGGGTTGCTGAAGACCAATTCTAACCTAGATCTTCACGGGAATGTTACCAAGACATTTTCAGACGCAGGCCATCAAGATCCATATATGGTGTAGTGTGAGATTAGCAAGGATCATGAAAGATTCAGAGTTAGGTCATCAGGGACTATGAGAGATTCATCGTTAGGTTAGGTCAACACGGACTATGAGAGATTCAGGGTTAGGTCAACAAGGACCATAAGTGATTCAGCGTTAGGTCAGCAGGAGGTATAAGTCAGCAGGGACTATGAGAGATTCAGCGTTAGGTTAGATCAACAATGACTATGAGAGATTCAGCGTTAGGTCATCAGGGACTATGAGA
>VKKT01007347.1:6454-17227 GCA_008038995.1 Haliotis laevigata | reverse complement strand
GGTGTTTCCGTAATAGGCGGAAATACGAGTACGTTTTTGTGTTTTTATTGCTATTTTACAAACAGTTTGTTCAATTTTAATCACGGAATGTGACTTTTAGAATATCCTTTACAATATATCAAAAGTTTTGTTTTCATTCGTATTCTCCTTTAATGAGTTGGGTTGGTTGTTGTTTAAAGGGGCACTGATCCAGAGCAATTTCCATGCACTGGTTGTTGCTTTTGTTATTGTTTTTCTCTTGTGAGTTCCCGGATGATATCATGACCTCTGCTGCGCCAGATATAATTTGCATGGCGTGTATGGAGTTTTGTTGCAACTAGTTCGTGGATTGACGTAATTTGCATAGTTATCAGATTTGGACACCAAGTTTATCAGATTGCTTTATTGCACCAATAGGAACAATTACATGTATTGTTAGTAATTGTTAGTAAACTTACCTCTGGAATATGGTAGCCTTTATTCCTGTGGTTACACAGATATATACAGAAAATAAAATGAAAATGAAAACACTAAGTCATAGCTATTTCTATTGGTATGCATATCTAACCCCCGAGTTACCTTCCTTGATCCCGATGTCACTGTATTGTTGATCTAACACCCTTCAAAAATTGTCTGAAATAAATATACAGTGACATCTTCTAAGGGAAGAATCGCAGGGAGGACAATGGGAGGGTAATATATCCCATAATCTAGAGGTAAGTTTACTAACAATTACTAACAATACATGTAATTGTTCCTAATTATAACGTTAACATTCCCTCTGGATTATGGTAGCCTGAATCCCAAGTATGGAAGGAGGGTTCCCCTTGGAAGATAATTCCCCTTTATACCACTAGACTCAAGATGAGGATTAACCCCCCAAGAATAACTGACTTAGTGAGAGATAACTACAAGTATCTCTGGATTGGATCAGTAGTAGTGAGGGGTGTATTCCCTTGGAATTGGTGAGCCTTCTAACTTCCTTTCTATGGTTGACAACCTTAAGATCTAAATTATCTTAGTTTTAATCGTATGACGTCACTTCGGGTCAAATGACGTCCCTCTCCGGTTCTATGACATCACTTCCAGTTCTGTGACTTCACTTCCGGTTCTATGACATCATTTCCAGTTCTTTGACATCATTTCCGGTCCTATAACATCATTTCGGGTTGCAGTGTTATTACTAATAGATGAACTTATTAAGATACTACTAAAATGACAAGATAATATAACATCCAACTCTGATGTCGACAACCAACAGTTAGAAGCGTTAGAAGCTTCTGTCCTTAATGTGCTCGATTAGGAGATTCCAATAAATAATAAGGTTCCCACCGTGATTTCTTCGGCCATGTGTAATGTTTATCCGCCCTGGGTCCCTCTCTCTCCGAGCAGTCTGGTCAACAGTTCCATGTATCCGACTTCCACTCTGATCCAATCTTGTCCTTTTTTAAGATTAATTAACACACACACACACACACCAAAGGGGGAATCAGGCGGAGGCGAGTTGCTTTGCTTCCACTAAAGGACCCAGTGAGTGGAGACCTTCAATAGAAGAAGCAACGTCTGTGAGGTAGAAGTGGATAAAAGTATTTGGGTCTTTCCATTGACAGCTGGCCACTACTTGTTCCAATAGAACCGACGACCAAGCTGCAAGAGATGAAGCCAAGGCTCTGGGGAGAGAATCTGAAATTAACAGAGTCCTGGTCCTGAACGCGATATGTGTAAGTTATAGTCTCCCTAAGCCAGGAGATAGTGTTCTTAGATATCTCTCAGTCAACATTAGTTTTGCATGAAATAAACAAGCAGCAACGATTTTGTATAAACGTCGAAGTACGCTGAATATGCCTCAATGGCATGTTGACATTGTCCATTAAATGCATTCTCAGAATCCAAAGGTTGTTGGAACAAAAATTCCTTGGATGCATCCGGAAGATTCCTAACTGAATCCAGTTTATGAATCCGTTCAATGGCAGTAAGGCGACCCAGTAAATTCACTTGATTGGCCATAGTGTCTGCTAGAGATTAATAAACCACATCAAGGAAGGAATGCGTCAATGCCACCTCTTGAGCTGACATAGAGACTAGTGTGTCCATTTTAATCCCCGAATAATCCTGGAAAACTGGAGGAAGCAAGGCCTGTACTCCTGCGGCGAACCAAACCAGTTAGAATACGATAACACATCAATGGAAGTCAGAGCAGCCATGTCAAGTTCCTTAAAATCCCTACTGACAAAATGGTGTCCCTGTTCACGGAAACCCTTGACATCCTGTAAGTGGCCAAAGTCCTTGTCTAAGTTAGGTTGACTGGCTGGGATAAGTTGCTCATGAATGGCATAGACTGGCTTATGATTAACCTTAGGCAGATTATTCAAAGTTGTAGCCTTGGAGAGGCCCAAGTTATAATTTGCCAACACTCTCTTAAATGACGAAGCATGAGGCAAAGACAGTTTGGGCATCCGTTCCAGTGGTAAACATCCTGACAAGCCCAACTCCACTGGTATGTCAATTTCCTGTTCATCGGACGGCGGTGGAAGGGTATTGGGATATAGTCTGTGTAAATGTTCCATCTTTTCCTTAAATGACCAGCCTAGTGTGCAGTCTTCCCCGGAAACATCCACAGGGTGAACTGTCAGTAAACCCTCTCTCATAACAAACTCCAGCTGAGAAAAGGGGTACACTGATGAAGCGTCTGGATTGGTTAAGTCAGGTACTAACGGGATAACGAGCGGATTGTCCGTGTCTATGTACGCCTGTTGTTCCGTGGGCGTATCCTCTGAACCGCTAGGTCTGTGATTATCGGGTTGCTGGGCTGAGACACTGATGTCAATAGCCGTTGACCCTGTGGCATGGCTCAAGCCAGTAGGGGAATCCCATGCGGCCTGCATGGAATCAAGCCCATGGAAAACCTGCAGCTCAGTCCACCTGTGGGAAAAGATAGCAGGCTGTGAGCGACAGGGAGCCGCCACGGATGGCTGATTCCCGGCGACAAGGGACGCCGAGTGCGTAGCTTGAGCCACGGTCAGCCCAGACCCGGTGCCAGCTAAGCTGACACCATCCCTGTCACATGAAGCCCTAGGCTTCTCCCCATGAAGGGACCGGCCTCTTGCGTACATCAGGGCATGATAACCGGCTATCCCGGACATAGCACCCCTGATTTCCACAGGAAACGACTTTGGCTCCCGGCTCTTACCATCGACCACAAAGTCATTGTATTGTAGCTAATTTCTGCCATCTTGCCGGGAATATTAGATTCCTCCAATTGTTTTGATATCCTACTAAACTTGACCTCGTTCCTGATCTCCATGTCTCGCATGGACTTATCCATGGCGGCCTGAATGTTGGACTTAAACCTTGCTAGTAACTCCGAAATAGCTGACATATCTAAATGGCCAGATGATTTAGATTTTGTCCTAGATTTGGATATTGGCTCAGATTTGATCGACAAGGTTGGGGATCCCGGATTTGGTTTCTTGGTTTTAGAGGATTCCGAGGATGAGGAGTTTTTTCATTTTCTAGGCATAGAACAGGATTTATCCACGATAACCCAACATTCTTCTGACATTTCCTGACATAATAAACATCTTTCCTAAATGGAGCAAGGAAATCCTTTGAAACAAGAAGCACAAAGGGAGTGGACATTGATGTCCGCCATAAATATTTGACATTGGAGGCATTTGTTTTTCGACATCGTTGGACTTGAAAAAGGTTGGGAAAATTCCAAAGTCCAAGAAATCAGAAATTTACAATAATAACAATTGAAAAGGAATGCGAATTGTACTTAATATGGAATGTGATGTGACTGACCTATTATGAGGAAGAACTGAAGACGTGAATAACAAAAGAATTTCACTGACTTCTCTACACGTCTTGTGTGTTGACCATACAGAAAAATTATGAAGGGTGTTAGATCAACAAAACAGTGACATCGGGATCAAGGGAGGTAACTTGGGGGTTAGATAGGCATACCACTAGGAATAGCTAAGACTTAGTGTTTTAAAATTTCATTGATTTTCTGTATGTGTCTGTGTAACCACAGGAATAAAGGCTACCATAATCCAGAGGGAATGTTTACGTTATAATAAACACACTCCATTAGATGATAAGAGGTTTACGAACCTCCCAGTTCAAACTATCAATAAGGTTCAAAATGATTCCCTGGAATGTTTGCGGTGCTCTCCTTCAAACAACTGGCATCATGCTGAAGTAGCAAAGTCCCTTCTCACACACAAATGCAGTTTTCGTCTTCCTTCATGGGTACATGGTGAGTTCCAGTTTGGAAATGACACCAATCCAAAGTATTGTTGGAAAGGCTGTCTTTCTCACCACAAT
Source organism: Haliotis laevigata (assembly GCA_008038995.1). Lineage (NCBI taxonomy): Eukaryota > Metazoa > Mollusca > Gastropoda > Lepetellida > Haliotidae > Haliotis > Haliotis laevigata. The sequence goes on along the minus strand of VKKT01007347.1, from coordinate 12,919 downwards.
GAATCTGTGTGAATCAACAGGGTCTGAGCCAACCTGAGCCAAGGCAGTAGTAACCTCACAGCCAGAGACTGAAAAAGTACCCTTGCACTTGCCAACCTTTCTCTTACAACTGCATATTACAACAAGAAAAAATTGTGTCCAGGGACACGGATGCCCCCGCTGCTGTAGGAAGAGTTCCCTACACTGAGTACACACCTTTCGAGTCCCATTGAATGTTGAGCAGTTTTTGTGGAGAAGTGGATAGACTTAATCCCCTGTTTCACTAACATCAGAGAGAAATTCAACAAAATTTGTCTAAGTTCAAATGTCTCTAAACATACAAAAAAAACTATAAAATTCAAAAACAAAATATGAGATGCACACCTTTAGAGTCTCTGTAAAAGACATATGTAAGCTAAATGAGTTTTGAGGAGAAGTGGACAGAATACATTCCCTGTTTTGTACGGACGGATGGACAGACGGCGGACACCGAGGGTAACCCTATATGCCCCAGCCATATATGGTGGGGGCATAAAAAGAAACCACCTGAAATAGGAAACCAAGACAGTTGTGAATTCACGCACCATGAATACACAAGAAGATTTTAATAAGTATTTCTCTAAAACCATAAATCTTCACTCAGTCATGTGAGTCAAGATAATGACCTGTTCCATGAACTTGTGGAAGGCTCCATCATGAACGGCTTGTGTTTGGGTGAGATATTATATTGCTGGAAACATCAAGGGTACATGACCAAAATTTTGTTTCTATTCAGAATTGAGAACACATAAAAGGAACACAATATGTGAAGAGTATTAAGTTTAGATATGTACAGTTTTAGCAACTCCCTGTCAAGTCTATCATTCTCTGAACAGTCACCAGGTGATATTTTACAATCGCAAACATACCTTTTCTAGCTTGTAGTTCTGGTCAAAGTTATCTTGCAGTGTCTGCAGACTGTTCAAATCATGACGGATCTGTTTCAGTTGATTGGTTCTCTCCAACAGGGAGGTGTTTGCAGCAGTTAACTGAAAAAAAAAAAGGAAATCTTAAAAAGGACAAAACAAAAGAAAATAATATCAAACTGTGGAATTTGTTTTGAATCATAACTTTATCTCATTGACGTAAAAACCTGAAGAAACTGAAATACTTACAGTAGCATTGACCCTGCCATCAAAATCAATGATAATGGCCACTTTTTCTTCACAAAACATTACTTCTACCAAGAATCTTATTCCAGTCCCTCTATAGTATTAATAAAAACAAAACTTATGCATGTGATACATAAAATGTCCCTTTTCTCTTCCATTCTTACTTACAGTCCTGTGCCCGTATGCACATGTTGGGTGAAAGTAACGTCAGGCGTAACACACTATGTCGGGCTTAGCGCGCCCTGCTCCTACAAGTCCTGCATAACGTCGGTTAAGCCTCGGCCTTATTAGGCCCGACTTAACCGATTTACATCGAGGCGTAGTGTGCTTTTTTTAGATTTTCGAATGTTTTAAAACCACCGGGGAAAGGTGCGAAACAACTTCGCACATCTGTTTCAGCCGTAGGAATTGTTTTGAAAATATAACATTGAACACTCAGAATGTATATCTCTGTTGTTGTTTGAAAACTTTGATGGAATGGACGCTGAGTTTGCTGAGTTACTGTCCAAAGAATCTCTGAATTATCCTGTATCTTTGTAACTTGGCATTGTGGGGTTTGGCTACATTGTGAATGTCATTGTCACCATCGTTATCGCCCTCATAGTCATCTCCGAGTGGCGTCCCGAACTCAATAGCTATGTTGTGTAGCATACACACTGCACTTCTTTTTGGCAGGTATCCGAGCAACTCCAAGTGAATGCAATGGAACCGGCGCTTGATTGCGCCAAAGCATCTCTCAATACAGTTATACATAGTTATAACGTTCCTCCTGTCTTGATCTGGGATTCCTGACAGGTGTCATCAGCCAGGTGCGAAGAGGGTAGGCACTGTCCCCGAGAATAATCCCGTCTATTTGTCTGTTTCCAAAATCAACAAACATTGACTCTCCCTTAGGCCACATAAATAAATATTTTTCTTTCTCATCACTTTTCAAAAACAATATGGGTCGGGCGGGCAGATTTTATTTTAACATTTTACTTTACTTTATGTCCAAAACCCTTGAAGATCTGGACTAGAATTGATCTTCAGTAGCCCATCTTGTTGTAAGAGTGAAATTACCGGATCGGGTGGTCAGGCTCGCTGACTTGGTTGACACATGTCATTGTATCCCAATTGCGTATATCGATGCTCATGATGTTGATCTAGTGATTCACTTTATATTCTACATGAATTGTTCAAGACATCAAGCAATTTGATTCAGCATTTCCATAACATATGAACCCAGGACATATGAACCCATCCCTTTTAGCGCATCAACAGCTCAGCAGTCTTGGCAAACAGTCACCTAATTGGCAAAAACGTCATTGGTATGCGTTAATCCATGTTCTCAGATTGATCTACATTATCTGTTGCAAACTGAATGAACTGACCATGTGTACACCCATTTTTGGAAGCGTTGCACTTAGTTCCTTCTTCTGTAACTAGAGATTGTAATAATGAACAAGATATTAATTAACATATCGGTTGGCTTAAACTATAGTGATGGTGACCCTGAACACCAAGGGCTTGACAGAGATGCCCTTGGTTTCATAGTCTGTATATTTGAGTTAATTTTGAGTATCGTGCTTGGTGACAATGCTATTCCAAGCAAACCTTAACAGTAACAGAAGATATTCTGAGTAAAGGAAGTCCAATAACTTGAAGGGTTGTTTTCAGGCTAACTTGAATATTTGAGATGTGGTTGGTTGAGGTCATTTGATTGAATGGTGCTTCCAATAGTTTTTCACTTACCGGTACATTGAGTTGTACATGATTTCATGATAGTTACCCCCAACGACATGTAATACCATGGGATATATGGTCATCCCTGTGTCAGTCAGAGATCTTTTCATTTCCTGAGCAAAATTTAAAGATGGTTGTTAAACAAGCATGCACCACCTACTATTTAAGTATTTGAAATACTTAAAGTATTTGTCCATTAGTTATTTCAGTTTCAAAACTACCAATATTATTACATTTTTTACTAGCAGTAAAAAGGACAATACTGTTTGTGCTTTCAAAACCTTTCTAGAGCTTTGATCAAGTAGCCCAGATCCGTGAAGATCCAGTTTAGAATTGATCTTCAGTACCCCATGCTTGTCGTAAGAGGCGACTAATGGGATTGGGTAGTCAGGCTTGCTGACTTGGTTGACACGTGTCATCGTATCCCATTTGCGCAGACCGATGCTCATGCTGTTGATCACTGGATTGTCTGGTCCAGACTTTATTATTTACAGACCGCCGCCATAAAGCTGGAATATTGCTGAGTGCGGCGTAAAACTAAACTCACTCACTCAGCTGTATGTTTTGCAAGATTTTATACCATTTTCTGGACTTGTTTTCCGATAAAAAAATAATAATTGAAAAATACCATTTTTAATATTTTTTTCCCCCCAAAAGACACTTAACATCAACATCCATGGGAGGACTTTTTATATATTGCTTACATAACTATTGTAAACGAAATAAACACAAAACCATTTCTGTACCAATTTTTTTTAAATTGAAAAATCGAAAAGACTTGCATCACATACACCTTGAACACCATACACTGTGGTACCCTTTTCTGTAGACACAGTTATTTTTCTTGTTCTTTTGGAGCCTGGATCGTAACATGTGTTCCATCGACACATCTTACTAAACCGGGAAACTCTGCCACGTTGTAAAAACTGTCTTTCAGTGCTACGAGTTAGTTTTGGTCGGGAAAGTAGATCCACTGATTCATCAGTCACTGAAGGGACAACAAAACTCTGCAAATTGTTCAACTAACCATAGATTGACAGAATCGCCAACTACATTTTGAAATGATCCTGTAGCATAAAAACAAGTGCCTGCATTTCCGGGGTAAGGGTAGAATTGCGGTACACGCCATAGTCATTATCACCTCTGATTGTATTCACTATCTTGAAAATGTCAATTGTCCTCAATCTAAATCTTCCGTACAGATATAGGTTGTTGTATATTTCTAAAGTATTTGACCATTCTCTAAATATACGGTTTCTGTAGAACTGTCGTTTGCGATATCGGTATACGACTGCCACCATTATGATTTAGACAGCTACGTCCGCATACTGGTTTAACATTACACCCAGGCACACATTTTACTTTCGCTTGGACTAGAACTTATGCCCGACATATGCATACAGCCATTGATTCTTGCAATCACTCACCTCAGTTTCCATGGACGTCACCTTAGACTCTGCAGCTGTCAATTTCCCAACCAGTTGCTGTAAAGTAAAATACTGATCCTTATTCATCTCCACAAGATAACAATCTACATCAATGAAAATCAAAATATGTTGTCTTTCTGTGTAACACACAGCTGGAATATTGATTTTAAGAATCTTCCAAAAATATTGCCAATTAGTTGATTGTTGAGGTCCAATAGAAGAGTAAACAAAAAAATAAAAATATGCAAATAGATGTTTCAATAATTTGACAAATTATTTCAGAAAGATCAATAGGACATAGCACACCATTGAAACCAAAAAAGTCTGTGCATAAACTATGTATGTCCATGTGGTCAAGAAAATGAGTAAGACTCCAAACTAATATTCATACAAAGATATCACTTCTGATATACATAACATCACTTCCTTTTGTCTCTTGTCATCGTTTCTGGATGTCTGCTGTTCTAATTGTAAGATACATTGCCTACTGCACAGAATTCACCTGATATCCTCACACTGAAGAGGACTGGTACTTCAAGGACAGAGAAACTCACCATCACCACCAGCGATGTGCAATAACTCATATCTGGATATTTATTCATCTTCTTGTATCCATGCAATGCATCACATGTTCAAGAGTTATTCATATCACCTTGTATTTTTGTCTGTATTGATACAAATCACTGTTATTCATTCTTGCACCATTACCACTCCAAGTTTGTTAAGGATTGTTACTTTAAAAGGTAAGGTGTCCAACTGTGTGCATCTTTTGAAATTGTCAATGACGATAATACATGAAAAGTTGGTTTTCATATCAATGCCAACAAACAACATGTAAACAATAATCAGTCAGATGACCCATGAAAAGAAGTGAATCTGTCCACATTAAACATAAACTGTTGGGTTATTAAAAAAATAACAACATGACATAAGAGTAGAGAGATGAGTTTAATAGACACTTAATCAGCTGTTTTACCCCCCTAGATGCCAGAGGGACAAATATATCCTTCCTCTTCAAGACTCACTTTGAAGTCGATTATAATACAAACTGTGTTGCACATACAATTACAATTCAGAGTTTTGGATTCTGCAGGAGATTTCCTGTGTCTTGATACCATCCACTATCATCTTAGGCAAAGCAAAAAAGCAGAAATTGACCTTTCAAAAGTGGATACATCATAAATGTTGCCATTTTTTACACATAGCGAAATTACGATTCAATGCATTGTTTGGTGTATGTGTAAAAATGTAAAAATCGCATAGTAGTTTGGAGTACCCAATTTGAAAAAAAACCATATTAATGATCACTGATATCAGCTTTTCATCAAATCACTAATGATAATTCTGAAACATCCACGAACATGAATGCCGAAATGATAGAAGGCTCATTTCGACATTCATGTTCGTGGATGTTTCAGAATTAATTCATACAAAAATTCAGGATTAATTATTACCACTACAAGCGATATATTAGGATTCAAATATTAGGAAAATATTAATACAGAATATTAGTTTCATCATGATCAGTAACAACTTAGAGAAAGACACCAGTTTAAAGTAACAAAATTAATTTCACAGACATACTATTCAAAAGGTTATAAGTTACGACTACATAGTTAAAAGATGTTTCTACATAAAATCCTAGCCTGAGGCAATAAGGACACAACTCTTAGACACACCTTTCTGTGAGACAAAAGCTTTGTTTAGATGGTTTAATAAACTGCTTTGATAAAGTAAATATGGGCACAAATAAAATATTCCATTTATTACCGAAGTTGTCAAATTAAGGAAAATAAACACAAATCTACTTTCAAACATAGGCTGGCCATCCGCTGTCGCCGCATGTAGAACGCAACATCACAGAAGAAACGTGATGTCATAGCCTTGTCCATGATGTCACGTTATCATGACAAAGTGACATTTTGCCCTAGGGCATCGTATGAAAAATATGAACCCCGATATTTCCGTAATTAAGTGACAATAGAGGCGGCTTTTGTGATAAAGTATAGCTGTCATAACGCCGACGGGCCGACGGAGCATGCACGCCAGATCATAGATTTGATCCGGTATCAGCAAAATATAACGGCGCGCAGAGCCCGACTATCAGGTGTGACTCAAATGCGAATTATACCTTGGCAGAACCGCATTTTCAAGGGCTTTCCGATACACTAACATTATAAATAATA
>VKKT01007343.1:61764-76040 GCA_008038995.1 Haliotis laevigata | reverse complement strand
ACATACCATAAAGCTTTCGCCACACCAAGCTGTCGACGTTAACTAACGCACGCGTCAGCATACCGTTCACCTTGCCGTTTGTACGCCCTTGTCCAGATGAAATCTCGTCTCCTCAGTGAACAATACAGCACCCCAATCTTGTTTCCTGTTTACACCAGGCCTGTCGGTGACGCTGGAGCAAAATTGGACGTATTTCAGGCCGTCGGGGGCGGATGTGTGCTCCCTCGGTAGGTTTTGTTAAGTCCTGGAACTGATTGGACGTAAGCCAGGAATGGTCCGAGCAGTCAAACTGGCAGTCTGGAATCGATTCCTTGGATGGGTCAGCCGAATGTGGTTGTCTTGCAGACGTGACGTCACGTGTGGCCGGCCGGTCAGAAGCAAATCTCTCGTGTTCCCATTACGTTGAAAACGACTCCATTGAAATGAGATCGCGTTTCGATGGACACTTAATTGTCTGGCTACTTCATTTGGGGTCATTCCAGTCTCCAGCATACCCACGGTGCGGAGACGCTTATTTTCTATAAGCCGTGGCATTACGTACGCGCAGTTTAGATGGAATTAAGGTGCTTTCCACAACATTCAGTGGTTTGAGAATAATCAACCGTTCTTCAATTTTCAATATCAGATTTTGAACTGCTACGGCTTAGTTGTATAACTCTTCAAATAACTTTATTTTATGCAATTTTAAGTTATATATGCGCATATATTATGCGCAGAGAGTTTTTGACATCATTGAAACGTTTTTGATTCTCTCATCAAACACATTTTACAGAATTCAGTATTTCAGAGACCCAGGGCATCAAACTATTTTTAACCATTCAGTATCACCGAAGGTAATGGAACGTATCAATAAAAGCCCATAACAATACAATTGTTTTGGTTGGGATTTGATACGGCTCTTTGGCTTTGACGTATATGTTAAATCTTCCAAAACATGGGTATAAACACAAGATACATTTATCTATGTGGTCCTGGAGGTATAAATCAATGGCAGGTAGTTAACCTTTGAATTTGAGTTCATTATATATTCATTTATTTATCGATCATACTTTCTCATCTGTAATGGGGACTTGGCCACCCAATCCCGTTAGCCACCTCTAACAACAAGCATGGGTTGCTGAAGACGAATTCTAACCCGGATCGATTACAGGACGGTATTCCTATTTGTAGTGTTGGTTGTGACGTCCAACTTCTAAACTTTATTAAACAATTGTGAGAATGCATTCAGTTTCCTTCTCAGTCATGATTGGCATCAATTTCTTTAATAATTTCTGACACACCACTGTAATTAACGAGATTTGACAACTGTCTGTACTTGTCTGCCAACATTAACAGACATATTCGCTGCGCACAGATATGATAGCTGTGTCTATTTTTTCTGTCAGCATGTAGCCACTATCGAGATCACAGCACCACATATCGCAAATAACTTTCAGTTATCTTTTTGTGACAGAATTTAAATAATCGAGAAATAGAGGGTGTGCCGGAGTAGGAATGTTATTGTTTCACAGAGATAAATTCATCTATTTCACATACCTTTACAGTAACTGGCTAGCTATTCTCGAAACGTTCGTAGCCCTAAGAACTTCTTAAGCGCATTCTTAACACATTGGCTACGATCAAAGTTAAGAATTCTTAGGGCTACGAACGTTTTGAGAATAGCTAGCCAGGTTCTACGACGAAGGATACCTTTAAAATAAAATATGGTTCATAAACAAAATATATGTCATTAAAATATTTGTTAAGATCCAGTGACTGCCGCTCCGACAACTACTGCTTCTTCATCAACGACAGCTGCAACAACAACGACTGCTCTTCCAACTACGACTGAAGCTACTGCAGATCGAGCCGCGACTGAAACGCCAACAACTACAACTACCACAGCCACCAAACCTACAACAACCACTACGACCACCACAGCTACAACGTTTACCACTACAACCACCACACCTACAACACCTTCTACTATAACCAAAACCACCACTACAACAACTACCACCACTACCACTGTAACACCTACCACTACAACCACCACTACTATGACTACTACATCGACCTCTACAACCACCACTCCTACAACATCTGCCACTACAGTCACAACACCTACCACTACAATAACCACACCTACAACTACAACATCTACCACTACAACCACCACCACACCCACAACACTTATAACCACAACAACCACAACTACGACGACTGCAACAGCCCCTGTAACTGTAACTTACATATACCATAACATTAGAAAACGTTGGCATGACGCTCGTGCGATATGTATACAGAATGGAGGTGATATGGCGTCACTGGACACACAGGAGAGGTTCAACGCAATGAAGATGTTCCTAGACGGTGAGCATACTGGCATCATATTGCCGTGTCAGAATTATACTCTTCCAAAAAAGTAGGGGAACCTGAACTTTCAATTTGGATAGGACTTATAAGCGTTAACAAACTTTTCAAAGACAAACATATAAACGCATCACCATTTCCCTTGATCACCACTCCTAAACACAACGCATGGGATACACGTGCAGTAGCCCCATACACGTGCATGGGGTGTCATGATTTGGAGGGTTTTCAAGAAGGTCGACACATCACTGTAGACATTCATTTTGACAATCATCTTGCATCTGTTGATCACACAGTTGTTAGTGTTTGTTTCTAGCCGGGGTTTTTTGTGTGTTTTTTTTTCAATTTGCAATGCGGCTTATTCAACGTGATGAACGTTTACGTGCAATTGGCATGTTGCAAACAGGCACTACCCAGCGTGAAGTGGCTGATACCTTCAATGTTTCGAAGTCAGTCATTAGCAGACTTTTTTTTCTTTTTTATTGGTTCCCAAGATTAAAATAATATATATATATACAAAGCCGTGATACATACGGCTTAAATGGCTACATGATGTACAGGTGAGATACATGTATTACTGTATTAATATTTTTTATAAACATGCATAATTCATTAAATAGATAATGTATAGATAATGTCAGGTACAAATCAATACAGTTTGAGTCATTTAAGTACTGGGGAGAGAAGGCTCCATTTATGATGGAAATTATTTATTTTATTAGTTTTTGTTAATATATGATTTTTCACAAAGAATATTTCTTTTAGAGTTTTTATATATAAAGWTAGATTTGGAAGCATATTTTTAATACTGCATAAGTGATTATGTCTCTTCGCAGCAATGGTGATGTGATTTAGTAGTCTATTTTCACGTTGAGTACCAAACCAAATCATGTTTTTTTATTTCAATGGATGGGGATAAAAATGGTTAAGCCAAATTTGTAGGTTTATCCAAAGGGTTTGAGTTTTCTGACATTCCCAGTACACATGACACATACTCTCATTTACATCTTTGCAAAAACAACACAAACTGTTAATTACAGTGGTGTGTCAGAAATTATTAAAGAAATTGATGCCAATCATGACTGAGAAGGAAACTGAATGCATTCTCACAATTGTTTAATAAAGTTTAGAAGTTGGACGTCACAACCAACAAACTTTTTTCATTTTGACCAATTCCTTTTTTGTGTAAATAATACCTTGTAGAAATCTGTATTGAAAGTCTATAAGCTTTGTATCTTGCAATCCCTTTCTATATACTGTAAATATATTTTTCCAATCCAAGTCAGTTTCAGGAAATAAAAGCTGCCATTTATTACAAGTGTTTGGATATTTATCAATACAAAAAAGTTTATCATAAAAAATTCTGCAGCCTTTTGATGCTTTTACTAAATTTATCTGGCATTGGTTAACATTCAAATTACTGACTGGAATAGAGAGACAGTGCTTTAAAGTATGTCCAAGACATACTTTGGAAAAGATATCATCAAACCCAAACTGTTGACAAAGTCAACAACAAGAGTACAGTTTCATTCGGAACGAGGCTTTAAGAAATCGAGCTGTAACGAGCTGTAATCGAGCTGTAACCCGTGTTCGAGTTACGGGTCAAATGATTAGGAATCGTCTCCATGCAGCTCACGTGCATGCTCGACGGTCCTGGGTTTTGTCAGCCTTGACTGATCGTCACATGGCTGTAAGAAGAGAATGATGTTGGGCACGTAGACACTGGAGGTATCGACCTTGGTCACGTGTCATGTTTTCGGATGAGCCTAGATTCACTTAGGACTTCCTTAAAAGGAGTGGTCGGGTCTGGCGACGAAGAAATGAACGCCACGCCAACATCAACGTGAGACCTCACGATCGATTTCGAGGTGGGTCACTTATGGGGTGGTAACACTAGGACTGACCGAACCCATCTCCATGTTGTGCAAGAAAGGGTCACAGGGCAGTACTACCGGGAAAACATACTGGGACCCTTTGTTGTCCCATTTCCTGGGCATTTGTCGTCATTTCGTCTTTGAGGATGACAAGGCCCGTGCTCACGGTGCACGTATCGTCAATAATTACCTCCAGCAACACAACATCTATTGTTTGCCATGGTCCAGATCTTTCCCCAATCGAATATGTCTGAACCATGTTAGGGAAAAGTGGGCGTCAACGTGAAAGGCCGCCGACTACGCTGGATGAACTTGGTCGTGCGCTTCAGGAAGAATGGAACAGACTCCCCAAATTGGTCATTGAGAGACTCATACGCAGTATGCCTCGTCGCCTGAATGAATGTCTGACCCTTCGTGGTGGAATCACACACTACTGAAAGAAAGTCGTACGCATGCAAATTTCACGTCATACACCAGTCATCTTTCAAGAAAGATTTCTGTTCAAACAACTATGGTCATAAGGAAGTGCAAGTGGTGATGCACTCTGAAAACATTCATGTTCATCATATCAACAATGATTAATTCGATAAATCTCCCAATTTTGTCAATCGCAAATTAAATATGAAGTTCCCCTACTTTTTAAAGAGTATATATACTATCCAAGATTATATGCCTTTAACTATATCTTGCTACATACCAGCAAAAAATTATTAAAAGTATAAAAAGAAATCCGCAAAATAATGACACAACACGAATTTCCCTCCTGCGCATTCCAAATTTATCATTAGGTAGTGATTACAGTTACAGATTTTACCGTGATGTCACTTATAATGACGTCACAATGTAACGGTCATAAACACCGTGACGCGGCGTTGCTATGGTGTAACATGAGCGGCCAACAAGGACAATGGTAAATGAATGTTCAACTACATGTTTACCTATTCAAAAATGGACACAACTTTGTCATTACATTATTCACCTTTGCTTTACCCTGTATTTAATCAGGTGTATTCATTTTTCAAATACATGTATGTTGAATTCTATTTCTATTCATGTTGCGCGTTTATCGAGGTGAGCGTTAAATTCTGTCAATGCTGCTGTCGAACCCAATGGACATCTCTAAATAAACCTAGCAATAACTATTTACCAAGTAAGATTTACGTGTTTTGTTTTTTTTAGTTTCAACATATATTATTCACAGTGTGAAAAGGATCGGGGACAAGTTCTTTCAACTTATTAAACCCCTCTCCGAGATTTACGTGTCATTTGAATTATGTACGAAATGTATGAATGCTCAGATTTGTACATACACTTATATATAAACAGCCACATACAACGGCCATGGTTAACTTGTGGCACTTCACGTGGAATAGTAACAAACACACAAACACACAAACACACACACACACACACATACACCATCCCTGTGCATAAACAGACAAAACAATGATGCATAATGATTGGTCAGGTGCGTTTTCCGCTTAACTCTCCTTGTTTTCAATAATATGATAAATTCATATACGTTTGCATCATTCATTGTATCCTTATGAACAGAAATAGCCACATAATTATAAAAAGAGAGTGTTATCCTAAACAGTTTATTCGTGTGCTTTAAAGTACACGGTCATACCGTCAAATGCATGCAGTTTATCTACTCAGGACAATAATTCACGTAAATGGTATTAGTCAGTTTATGTTCTGTCGAAACAACGTTAAAGTCTGACAGACCTTTCATACAATTAATGGGAATTAATTGAGAATGATATATTAGTACTTATCAACATACAATTGTCGTCTTTCTCCGACCTCGCAAAAATACATAAAATAAGCCATGACGTCAACTAAAATTTAACATATGGCTAGTACTCTGTTAATAAAGGTTCAAAATTAATAAAACTACATCTACATACATAGGATGGTAATCTAAACTAATTTACAATCCGCTATCACATGCTTTCTCGTATAGAGCCATCCAATTCGTTATTACATGCTTTCTTATGCAAAACGATGTCATCATTTCATATAAATTGTTTTACTACCAAAACGTATCCGGTTACAGTGTTGATCTTTGTATTGGAATAGCTTGATTCACCATGTACAAAACATCACGAGAAATAGTGTCCGTATCTACAGCAAATGCTCTCTTAGAGACCTGAGTTGCAGTGACCTAGTATATGCACATGCGTGCGGTGCATGTCTAGTACCTATGCATAGAAATCAACAAATTAATGGAAACGCGTTGGAGGGTTATTTGCGTTAGTTGTGGATTATTTTGTGGATTTCTTTTACATATGTAATACTGTACAGTGCCAGATATATTCTTGATGTGGTTGATTGCTACATCAGGTTGCAATCTCTGGTTGCCACCCTTGCCTTTTACTTACAAGATGACTACTTACGTATAGACGTTAATTATAAATTGCTCTCTTTCCTTTTTTAAAGAGAGGAAACACAAAGGACTCACCCTGGCCAACAGTGTGTGGGTGGGAATCACCCGAAAAAGCGCTGACGGACAACTCTACTGGACTAACGGTGCCATCATTGACGGAGGCGACATATGGTCCTCGGGGTATCCACAAAGTAGCCACGATTGCGGATATATGTCCCCTTTCTCTGGGTATACATATAAAAGCTACTTTTGTACATGGGAAGGAAGGTTTCTCTGTCAGATACCTGCTTAAATCACACTCATCTTGTTTGGGGAAGAAGAAAATATGCATTTTATATATTGGAAAAAACTCGAAAATATGGTTTATGTTCACCAAACAGATATAAAATGGCAATTGTTTATTACATTTTCCTTGAAACTACAATATCTAAAATATTATACTTTTTATCAGGTGCGTTTCCAAGGCATTGGCCAGTATGCACAGAAAAAACCTATATACTAGAAAAATAGCTATATATACTACCACGTTTGCTATCAGTACTCTTTGTATGATCTTCGCCTCTTAGTGCATCGTGTAGATCAGATTGATGCTTCATATCTTCAATGCTGAGTGTTGTACTGTCACTAGGGATATCTCTCCAATCATATGTCTTAGTAAAGGTATATCGAGGTGAACATTACAAGGAAAATATACTGAAAATCAGTGATAATATCAGGCGAGCATGTCCTATCTTTTGGGTACATCCTCCTCCGATAGCAAAACCTACTTAACATAGCACCGTTATATTCTTAAAATTGTGTATGTGATATCAAAGCAGAAATATAAACACAAAATATCGACAGGCTTAGCAGTTGCCCTTTCGAGCACCAAATGTCACCTGTTTGTATATATTTGTTGTCGCATTCATCACAGGTCACTATGGAAACATTCTTGTTTTGTTAATATTGATAAACATTTTCAATTACTTGATCAATGTAAATACAAGATGATCCAGTCACAGCTGCCAGATGTCTCAATCTGCACTGAACGCTGCTGTGAAAACTGCTGGCTTTGAGACTGATTCTGATTTGGTGGAGCAGAGTCTCTAACTGTGGGCACCAGCAAGGACAGAACATGCTGTCTCTTCTGCGGGTGTCCTCCTTGTATTGCTTGACCAATTTCCCATCACGCTGCTTTGGCAAACTTTTAACTTCTTTATCAAGTAATCAACTGAATTTATATTTATAAAATAGCGAAATTTTATCAGAAGCTCAGGTCGGCTTTAGAATAGGTTATTCTACAGTCGATCACATCTTCACATTGTTTAACCCTCTCAAGTGCGGAAAAAAGAAAGTATAAAGTGCATTTGTGGATTTCCAAAAAGCCTTTGATAACGTTTGGCGCGTGTGACTTTGGCAAAATCTTTTGGCAAATAACATTTCTGGTAAATGTTTCCGAGTTATATATAACATGTATAGAAATATAGAATCTTGTATATTATGTAAAGATGGTTTCACAGCCTTCTTTCCCTGTCGATCTGGCGTACGCCAAGGAGAGAATTTATCATCCACTTTATTTGCTATTTTTATGAATGATATTGAAATGTCTTTTGATAAAGATTTTTGTAAAGGTGTGGAGCTTAAGCCTGTAGATTTTAATGATATATTAGAAGATATCATGAAAATGTTTGTATTATTATATGCAGATGATGCAGTCCTCTTGGCTTCTATCCCCCATAATCTTTTTATGCATTTTGTTCGACATGGAAACGTAATGTCAATATTTCTAAAACAAAAGTTTCAATATTTGGTGGTTCGAAGAAAGATTATGCGTAGTTTTTCAAAAATACGGGAGATTTACGTTAAGAAAAGAAACAGCTGTTGAAAATGCCACAAGAGCAATGTATCTTGTTTTTAGAAAAGGTCGGAAACTGCATCTAGCATACGAATTACAATAACGTTTATTTGATTCCATGGGGTTGCCGATTCTTCTTTATGGTTGTGAGGTTTGGGGATTTGAAAATACATCATTATTGGAAAAAGTACATTAATTTTAAACTTTCTTAAACAATTAGCACTGTTAAGAAAAAGCACCCCCAAAGTTTATGTGGTATAAATTTGATAGATACTCACTTGCAATTGATATGAAATTGAGAATTATTTCGTTTTAGGGTCGACTTTTAACAGGTAAATCTTCCAAATCATCCTTACTCATCTTGAAATTACTTTTTAACGACACACATTTTGGAAAAAGTAAGCATAAATGGATAATGAGTATTAAACATAGTTTGCCGAAATTGGACTTAGTTATATCTGGAATACCTAAAATTTTGAAAATTTGAATAAACTAAAAATTACAGTTAAATGTAAATTAGAAGATGCGCATAAGCAAGTGTGGTTGTCTGCTGTAGAACATTCATCAAAAGGTATCTTATATAGCTCCTTATCGAACTTAGATTTAAGGTTAAGTAAATATTTGGATATTTTATATGATAAGTGTTCAAAGGCATTGTTACGCTATAAAACAGCAAATCATAACTTACCCATTGAAACAGGCCGCTGGAGCAATATTCCAAATCGTGATAGAATATGTAAACTTTGTAATGGTAATGACATTGGCGATGAATTCGATTATCTATTTATTTGTTCTCACATTATAACCTATTACTTATTCATCTGTATATATGAATACTCGACTGCACATATATTGTATATAACCATATGGATATATTTAATTGTAACGCATATGTAACCTTATATGCCGCTGTCTGAACCTAAGTTGTAATAAAGTTCAGTTCTTTTCAGCTCAGTTCAGTGAGTAGATATGTTGCTCTAATTTATTTTGAAACAATGTCTTTCCCTGATTGTAATCAGCAGCTAAATGGATGTATGCTTAATGTTGTATTTGCTTGTGTGATAATAGTGTTTGAACAAGTTGGTTTAAGTTATAGTTCTGACAAAAGGGGCACAAGCTTATTTCTTCCCCTATTTCTGAACCTCATGCGGGAGGAATTCCATTATCGACCATCAAATCAGTGTCGTCAATCAAAACAGTCTGTGACTGAACACAAATAGTTACCAGAATAAAACTAAAGAGGATGAAAACATCATTCAGATGCATATTAATTCCTTCTGCTCTTTCGAGAGAAGATTATTGTGATGTACACGGAGTATTGTACACTTTGGCTTATCATACTGCATATATATGACCACAATGACATCACAGTAACATCTACCCAAATATTGCATTTATCAGTGTTTGAAGAAGATAAAGTCAGTATAGCCTTGTATTTCGTCTGTTTTGCATTTTCTATATTGCAAATTGTTGAAGAAGTGTCCATCTTATACCTTCTGTTCTTGTGAGTGGGTAAGTTGTTCCCTTAGTTGGACCACGAAACAAACAACTTTCTTGTCTTCAGAGTGTAATGCTTTGATTTCGAATCCGGGATAGTTATTTGGTATGTCAGTACCAGCAACATTCTCAAGTGTTTCACTGAAGTTCTACCCGCCGATGACCCTCAGATACAACTTTAAAGCTGACTCGTCGTGGTATGACGGGGACAAATTGAAAAGGGCATTAAACAAGACCCATTCACACTTACCAAGGGTTTTTTTTTCTACAGTGTGTTATGCGGTGTGCTATGATTGAATGGGTATATTACAAAAGGCAGACGTGTCCCTAGATATTCATGCTGGAAACTAGTATCAGCCACGGTAATACTGTTCATATGACGTGTGTTAAAGTAAATATCACTGAGAAAAAGATTATGAATAATAAAAGTTTTCTCATATTGTGTCATGTTCCACCTTCAACGAAACACCTAGTTAGCCTCGTCACATTGTTGTGATGTAAACGACCTCATAGCTCACTTTGGTTTGTATGAGGAGAGAACATTTGGCGTTTGTCATTTAACGTGCGTATATGTGTGGGTGAAGATTTGACAAATGTACTACCGTTATATGGGAGACCTGTACTTGAGTTTTTCTGTTACTGGTCTGGAATGTTAAGACAATTCAGTGAAAGGTATTGTAACTTGGTATTGAGTCAAGTACAACCACATATGTCAAGATGCCCGTGTCGCGAGATTGTGACATGGACATCTGATATCATTTTGGTTGTAGAGCACGACCACACACTTTCAACATCCATAAGAAATCTCTGCTTAAAGCAGAATCAATTATAGGCTTCTGGTTTTATCATGAACATGTGTTTATGATAAGTATCCGTCATGAACACATGCAACAGTTAGTCATCTATTTCCCCGAAGATACAAGGGAGCATATGATACAAGTCAAAATCTGGGAATTGTATCAGACATCATCTGTGTCACTGATGTGTCAAACTTGAAAACGTCCTCAACATGTTCAACACAAAATGTTTTGGAAACCTTTACCCAGCCCTTGAATGTTGTAAACTTCAAACCACATCTGAGCAAGCTCCATGTGAGGCCCTTTGAAACCTTGGTAAAAGAGCAAGTTTAATTTGTACCCCAAACGTTGTATATGCTAGTACTAAAGGCTGGAGGACGGAGATGGTGCTCGACATTTGGGGCACAAATACTATTGGAAACTAGACGCCATCCCTTTTGTGATACAGTCTTGTGGAGAGCTTCTTGTCACTCTGAATCTTGATGCATAAATCTAAATACAAAATAGATAAGTTGTCTCGATGGCCTCCTATATTCCCAGTTCAGGTGGTAAAATCGGTGGTAGAGAACTGATTGCTTGAAACTTTAATGAACGTTATCAGATCAGAGTTTACCTGTAGTTTGAATTAAACTTCTTGGTTCCGAGTAATCTTAAAGCATCTGAAACAGCACAAATTAATCCCTGTTAGTATAAACATATTCTTGAAGCTTTTCCATTTGTAAAAGGGTCACAAACAACATCTAACGTCTCCTTTGGCAAATGAGAGAGTGAGTTTAGTTTTACGCCGCACTCAGCAATAATCCAGTATATAAGGGCGGTCTGTACATGATCGAGTCTAGACCATACAAGCCAGTGATCAATAGCTTGAGCATCGATCCACACAATTGGGATACGATGACATGTGTTAACCAAGTCAGCGAGCCTGACCACCCAATCCCGTTAGTCGCCTCTTACGACAATCACGAGTTACTGAAGATCAGTTCTAACCCGGATCTTCACGGGTCGGCAAATGATAAAGAGGCAACTGCAGGAAGCCTGGGTAATCAGTGAGTGGAGGATACATGTCTTAGTGCAAGTGAAAAACAATGTAACCCTTCCACGTTTTTGTGAGACCTCGTAAACTGTGAACCAAGCCGAAGTCATCATTCAGTAAGAAAAAGCTAAGCAATAGCAGGTTTCGTACGGAACCAAAATGTACGGCACCTCCCATGACTCTTAAATTGTTAGATTTGAGCCCGATACATCACCAATGGGATCGGCTTGAGCGTGACGTTCGCCTCGCCTGCGGTACACTCGGGCCCTGCCGTCGGCAAATCTCAATGTGAATCGAGATTCGTCGCTGAAGACAACCGAATTCCACCGTCTTAGATTGAACCTTATGTGTCTTGTGGCCCACACCAGTCGGTTGCGGTGATGAAGAGGCGTTAGAATTGGTCCATTATGTGGTCTTTGGGCGCGAAGTCCAGTGACACGCAAGCGATTTCCGACAGTTTGTGCAGTTATCCTTCCACCAAACATCTCCCTACTTGTGGAAGTTGCAGTAACAAATCTGTTCCGAAGATGACTTATCGTATCGTTTGATCTTCTCGGAGTGACGTCACACGTGACGCTCCCGGCCTCGGGTGTTCGGCAACATTTCCGGTTTGATTCACTCTCCTCCGAAGATTTAAAGATTGTTTGTCATGAGCAATTTAAGGTTCCTGCAACAGCGACCACAGACTGACCAGCATCCAGCATGCCCATAGCACGTTGGCGTTCTTGGTTTAAAAGGCGTGGCATTCCAAACAAATATGAAAATGAAAAGTTGAATTTGTTTTTCCAGCTCACATTCATTAAGCAAACATGCACCGAATGACCTAATGAATTTGGTTTTCACATGTTCTTTTGGTGTTTTTGATATTGATAGGCTACAAAGTTAAGGTTTGCATGTAAAGTTACAAGTTCACGAAATGAAAGTATTCACACTTTTTGGTACTGTACTTTTTTTAATGTACTTGTCAATTTCTCTCACTAAACAGAAAAAGAAAAATGTCGAAATTTATCAGTGTCAAGTTGTTTTAGTTTTTCAGAGTATATTATAAACCATGATTTCAGATGTGTTTTAGTTTCGTCCCACACCTGGTTGTGTTTCTTTTCTATATCTATAAATCACTGTTGTTGAAGCATGAGGCAGATAAAACGGTTCACTCCCAGTATGACTACTCCCCGTTTTACTACCCGTCCAATACACAATCTGTTCCAGTCAAATAGTGTTTAATTACTAGCTCTCTCCTCTCCATCAGGTAGACTGTTCCACCATATATATCAAAACAATTATAGCTGTGTCAGATTCATACAATATTTATTCAGCTAATGCCTTTTCATGGGTGATGCAGGAGCTCTATTGTACAGTTGGGCAGTCCTTCTCCTATTCATTGCCTCGATGCCCTTGGGTGCATCATCAACAGGCAGTTGACGTAACTCTTCATTGTAGATCTGAAGCACTTGAGTTGACTCATCCCTGACTCTTCTTCTTAGTGTGCTCATCAGTCTAACTATGGCTGGATTGTCGGCTCCGAGATTGTGCTCTCCTTTAACTGCTCTGGTAAAATTTCCAGTTGTTGACAAATTGCTTCTACGTCTTGGAACAACACACTTACAGTAATCAGCCACATTACCAGTTTTGTTCACCGAAATCCCGCATGCGGCACTTGTCGGGATCCTCTCTGAGATGCAACAAACTCTGCTCGCTGAACACCAGCCATAGATAACACCAAATGTCTGTGACTGGGTCTTATATGCTTGTTGACACATGTGACAGTTAAAACATTTTAATGTTGTATCCCTATAACTGAAACACTGCGTAGAGGAATCAAAGTATGACGATTACCTGTACCTTAATCAGAGTAGAGAGATTATCTTAGATTGGGTTCTAATGGATAGATAGATAGATAGATCGTCTTTATTTCCTCCAAAATTGAAGATACATATACATGATTTAGCAGATATTACATTTTACAAGGTACAAGTGTATGAAAGTTATACAATACAAAAACATTTAAAGACATGTATATATGGGGGACGTAAATCTAGTAACATGTGATGAAAAACCGTTTCCATTCATGAGCAGCTTTACTCGTGATTTTCATACATTGAATCCATAGATCAGTATCAAGATCTCTAATGTTGTTATTTGGCACTCCTCCAAGTAGAAAACTAATCAGTGCATCATCATCATCCAATAGATCAATGAGGGAGCTAAGTAGTCGCCCTCTGTTACATTCCGTTTGTGGACAAAAGAGAAATACATCTTTTACAATGTCATAAGCATATGTGCCACATAAGCATTCTTTAGATTGTATAGCGAAAGTGCCGACACGGATAAGGTAGGATATGTCACAGAAATAATCTGAATCATTAAGAGCTATTAACCAAAGTTTGTTACTAGGAGCTGGATTGCGTAGGAGAGCGTATCTGTGGAGATTAACTCTGTTAAGCTCAGAGGTAACGACATTTGCTTCAAATTTTGAGACTTTATCTCTTACAAGATTTGA